>JANDKJ010000136.1:0-27562 GCA_028551335.1 Armillaria sp. CMW 4456
GATGGGGAATAGTCTTCTGATTCAAAGGCATAGAGGGTTGGCCCATCCAGGTACTGTCCCTGTGTCTGTTTTGACTCCAGTTAACTCAACAACCAATCTAGTAGTAAGCTATCAGTGTGAAGTCTCCACTATAGCCCTCAATTGTCACAATTTTAACCCCTAATCACATCGTGAGATGACCCCTATCCCTACCTTAACCCCAGAATTGCCATTTAGCCACTCAGACCGTGCTCCACTCATCTCGCTTGTCTAACCCCATCAACTTTCCCCCCATCACTTTGCTGTCTTCGCCTGGTTTGGGACTCTCCTTCAATGTATTATTGCGCTTCGTCCAGCTGACATTCCGGACTCTTCTCACTGGCCAAACAACCGGCGCCTAAATAACAGACAACAATAGTATACGACCTGTGTATTTAAGTAGCACAGCTCGCGCTGGTAAAACCCCAGCCTCGAGCTAAGTTAATTCATACCAACTTACTCGGAACTCACTCCCCACTTAAAAGCCAAAGAGTCAAGACATTAGTCATGACTTCACGCTAACAGGTTGACGCACCGGTGTTACTCAAACGTGAAGTAGCTGGTTGTTTGTCATCGTTAGAGTCACGTGAAGGTTGGGTCTAACATCAATACAGTGTCTAGATCGCAAATAATGCTTTATTTTCGCAAAATTTGTGGGTAGCCTGATACCCAGTGTATCAATGGGAGGCAACGAAGAAGACGGATAGCTGGGACACTGGGATAGCAGACTCATTAGTGCACAAGCGAGGGGTAACCAGGCAAGGTGGATTACTCAAGTACAACAGAAGGATTTATGTCCCAAAGAACACAACCCTTTGGGGAGAGACCATATCCTACCACCACAACCACATCACTGCAGGACACCCCAGAATCACCAAGACCAAGGAACTCGTCCAACGAAACTACTGGTGGTCCAAACTTGGCAATGACATTGAGAGATATGTCAAGGGATGCAAAGTCTGCCAGTGTGCAAAGTCCCACATGCAGGCCAGGCTGATGCCCCTTCACCTGAACAAAATCCCTGAGGCACCATGGACACACATCAGTGTCAATATGATCACTGGCCTTTTGAAATCAAAAGGACAGGACACTATCCTCCTCATCATCGACCAATTCTCCAAGGAAATTGTACCAATTGCCTGCACCACTGAACTATTGTCTGAAGGGTGGGCCCAAATCCTATGGGATCATGTATATGCACAATACAGGATGCCTCAAAAGGTCATCAGTGACCGAGGACCTCAATTTGTCTCCAAATTCATTGATGATCTCTACAAACTCCTCAATATCCAGGGCAACCTGTCAACTGCCTATCACCCACAAACCAATGGCCAGACTGAACACACAAACCAAGAGGTCAAGAAATACCTACAACTATTCATTAACTACCAACAAAATGATTGGCCTGAGTGGCTCCCCCTGGCAGCCTTCCAACATAACAACCGCATTCACTCTGCAACGGGCAAGAGCCCATTCTTCATCAACCACGGCATCCACCTGCAAACCACCCTCACCAACACCCACCGCCCCAGGAGAACACCGGCTATGAATGACTTCGCCACCACAATGACAAAGATACATGCCAAAACAAGGGCCACTCTCGAAAAGGTGGCTGAGCAGATGAAAGCCCAATATGACCAAAGGAAGCATGATGCAATAGGATATAATGTGAATGACAAGGTCTGGTTAGATGCAACAAATTTTCACTTACCATGACCAAAGAAGAAACTAGATGATAAGCAAGTTGGCCCCTTCCCCATTGTTGCCAAGATTGGCCTGTCAGCATACAAACTCAAACTCCCAGCAACATGGCAGATCCACCCAGTGTTTAACAAGTCCCTACTTTCCCCATATGTCGCACCTGCCTTCCCATCACAAGCAAAATAACCCCCACCACCACCAGAAATCATCAATGACAAAGAAGAATATGAAGTAGAAAGTGTCCTTGACAGTCACACCCAGCATGTCTGAGGGAAAAAGAACCAACCTTCATGCACTGTCATCAACTATCTCGTCAAGTGGAAAGGATATGGAGACGAAGAGAACCAATGGGTATGGGAAGACCTACTTGACAACACACAAGAAGCAATCAACAACTTCTTAAATTGTAACCAGGAAGTAAGGGTTATGGCAGTTGGGATGACTGTCTTAATGAGGGGGTAATGTTATGATCTTTACCCCTTTCCGACCCTAACCCCAGACATTCCCCTACTATCACTTATCTCAACCTGTCCAGCTCTTTGTTATCAATGAATCAGCACTTAACTCCACTCATTTGCTCTGCTCGCTCCATCTTCATGCCCAGTTAGGACTTCTCTTTGTACTTACCATTCACCATCACTCACCTGCTCCCACTGGTTGCTTCTCTTTGGACAAACACTGTAGCCACATAGTGTACAACAGTAGTATACGAGCTGTGTATTTAAGTAGGATGCTCTTGCTGGTATAAACCAGCTTCGAGCTAAGTTATATCATACCAACTTATGCCAGATGCTCAACTCCAAGCTAAGCACTAAGGACTTAGCCTCTTCTTCATGCTAGCCAGTGACTTCACCAGGAATACTCAAATGCGAAGTAACCAGTTGTTTGTTGTTGTTAGAGTCACATGAAGTTTGGGTCTAACAAAGATGAACAGTAAAAAGTATAGGATACACACCTCAGTCAGACACATCATAGTAGTGAATGGCTGAGGTGTGTGGAACAGGTAGATAGGGTAATATAGGTAAAAATGAAATATAATGACATTGATCATATGTAGTGAAACTTATGTTCTATACCAGAAAGAGTGAGTATGAGCAAGGCATTAGGCTGAACCCTCAACACTCCCCCTGAAGCCTAAGCCTGTATGCACTCACAATCCAGTCATCCCCACCTCACATAGCAACTCAACTGCCCATGTCTTGGTCAACAACTTCATAAAAATGTCTGCAAGGTTGTGCTCAGATAGGACATAATGTACATCAATTTTGCCTAGTTGGACACAGTCCCTTATCCAGTGATAGTCCATTGCAAAATGCTTCAATTTTCCATGCCCTTTAGTACTTTGTGTAAGGCTGATTGCTGAATTATTGTCAAAATGCAGGGGATATGGCCTGTCCTCCCAAAGCTCGAGTTTGTCTAAGAATGAGCCCATCCATAATGACTGATATCCTCCATGTACTGTCACCACATACTCTGCCTCAGCAGTAGACAAAGCAACTCATTGTTGTGCTTGTGAACTCCATGCAACAGGGCCACCTGCTATGGTGAAAATGTATCCCATAGTGGACTTCCCAGTAGTTCTGTCTGTCATTGCCATGGGACAAATTGACATACCCCACCAGTGTGAGCCCATCATCCTGGTCATTACCATGCTTGTATGTGATCCTATATTCCATAGTCCCCTTTAAATAAGCAAGTACATGCATTGCATGATTCCAGTGTATAGGTTGAGCATCTGAGGCATATCTTTGGAGGTAGTTTGTAGCAAAAGCAATGTCAGGTCTTGTACCATTGGCTATATGGTTGAGCAAGCCCATGATGCCACAGTAATCCTTGTTGGCCATGAAGGCTTTGTCTGACTCTGGAATTGGATGCAGCTGCATGTCAAGGTTCATCAGACTCTCAATTGGAAGAGGTGTGGATTTCGGTTTGCAGTTGGCCATTCCAAACATTTCCAGGGTTTTTCTGATGAGATTTTTCTGATGTAGCAAGATGCTGCCATTTTGCTCATTGAATTCCATGGCGATACCCAGTATGCTGTTGTGCCTTCCTAGATCTTTGTGTTAGATCCAAACTTCATGTGACCCTAACAACAACAAACAACTGGTTACTTCGTGTTTGAGTAATCCTGGTGAAGTTGCTGGCTAGCATGAAGAAGAGGCTAAATCCTTAGTGCTTAGCTTTTGAGAGGGATGAGCATCTGGCATAAGTTGGTATGATATAACTTAGCTTGAAGCTGGTTTGTACTGGCAAGAGCTGTCCTACTTAAATACATGGTCCATATACTACTGTTGTATATTGTATGGTGATGGTATTTGTCCATAGAGAAGTGACCGGTGAGAAGGAGAAGCGTCATGGATGATCAAAGATGGTAAGTACAAAGGGGAATCCCTTCCAGGTGAGGGAAGAATACATGGGTCGAGATAAGCAGCAATAGTAAGGGAGTGTCTAGGGTTAGGGTCGAAAAAGGGGTAAAAATTGTAACATTACCCCCTCATTAAGGCAGTCATCTTGACTGCCATATCCCTTATCTCCTGGTTACAATTTAAGAAGTTGTCAATGGCTTCTTGCGCATTGCCAAGTAAATCTTCTCATACCCATTGGTTTTCTTCATCCCTGTAGCCCTTCCATTTGATGAGGTAGTCTGTGATGACATGTGATGGTTGGTTCTTTCTTTCCACACCCATCAGGTTCAGCTGTTGACAATCTGTTCAACTTTGTACTCTTCCTCATTGTTGATTATTTCTGGCAGTGGTGGCAGATTTTTTACTTGGGAAGGAAATGCCAGTGGGGTGTATGGGGATAGGAGTGACTCATTGAAGATGGGGTGAATTCACCAGGTGGTTGGTAGCTTCAGTTTGTATGCTGAGAGACCAATTTTGGTGATGATGGGGAAGGGTCCGACTCATTTGTTGTCTAGTTTCTTCTTTGGGTGTGGTAGGTGGAGGTTTGTTGTGTCGAGCCAGACTTTGTTGCTGATGTGGTAGGTGATAGTGTTGCACTTCCTTGTGTTGTAGTGTGTCTTCATTTGCTCAGCTGCCTTTTTGAGTGCAGCCTTCATCTCGGTGTGTATTTTCATCATTGTGGCAGTGAAGTCATTTGCTGCTGGTGTTTTTCTGGGGTGGTGGGTGTCAGTGATGGTGGTTCATGGGTGGATGCTGTGATTGATGAAGAATGGGCTTTTGCCTGTCATGGAGTGGATGCAATTGTTGTGTTGGAAGGCAGCTAGAGGGAGCCATTCAGGCCAGTCATCTTGTCGATAATTAATGAACAGCCATAGGTACTTCTCGACTTCTTGGTTTGCATGTTCAGTTTGGCCATCAGTTTGTGGGTGATAGGCAGTTGATGGGTTGCCCTGGATGTCAAGGAGTTTATAGAGATTGCTAATAAATTTTGAGACAAATTGAGGTCCTCAGTCGCTGATGATCTTCTGGGGCATCCCATGTTGTGTGTAGATGTGGTCCTGCAGTATCCTGGCCCATCCTTCAGATGACAATTTGATGGTGCAGGCAACTGGTATGATTTCTTTAGAGAATTGGTCAATGATGAGGAGGATGGCATCCTTACCCTTTGACTCTGGTAGGCCAGTGATCATGTCAACACTAAGATGGGTCCATGGGGCTTTAGGGACTTCGTTGGGGTGTAGGGGTGTCAGTCTAGCCTGGGTATGCATCTTTATGTGCTGGCAGACTTCACATCCCTTGACATACTTCTCGATGTCCTTGCTGAGCTTGGGCCACCAGTAGTTGCATTGGATGAGCTCCTTGGTCTTGGTGATCCCTGGATGTCCTGCAGTGATGTGGTCATGGTGATATGATATGATCTTGCCCTGGAGTGTTGCATCCTTTGGAATGTAGATTCTTCCATCATATTCAAGTAGTCCATCCTGCCTTGTTACCCCCCACTCATGCATTAATGATTCTGCTATCCCATCATCCCAGTTAGTCTCCCATCTCATTGCCTCTCACACCCTTCCTTCCACTTTCCCCTTCTCCTGGCATGATGACTGCTTGGAAGAAATAGGATTCCAGTAGGACAATTGTTTCTTGATTGTTGTCAGTCCCTTGGTCGTGGTCAGCACGTCGGCTTAGGAGGTCTGCTTTTCAGTTGGCCATCCTAGGTTTGTGGTGCAGCATGAAGTGGTATTTGGCCAGTTCTGTAACCCATCATGCTTGTTGCTGGTTTAGTTTCTGAGGTTGTCAGAAGTATTGTAGGTTTTGGTGGTCTGACCAGACCTTGAACATCTGTGCAGCACCCATGAGGTAGTGCCTCCACTCAGAGAGGGCATGCATTATGGCGAGCAATTCCTTGTCATAAATCTCATAGTTGTGCTCGGTGACAGAGAGCGCTTTTGAGAGGAAGGCAACTGGTCACCACAGTGTTCCTTGCTGTTGCAAGAGTACTGCTCCAATGGCTCCCTTGCTGGAGTCCACCTCTATCTGAAACTTCCCCTCGTCCATTGGGATGGCCAGTACAATGTCTTGGGTGAGTCATCTCTTTAGCTCTTCAAATGCCTGCTGCTGCGCTGCTCCCCATGTCCACAGCTCCTTCCCAGTGAGCTTCATCATTGGTCAGACCACCTTGCTGTAGTCCTTGATGAAATGTCAGTAGAAGTTGGTGAAGCTGAGGAAGGATTGGAGTTCCTTCTTCTTCATTGGTGTTGGCCATTCGGTCACTCCCCATGTTTTCACCTTGTCCATCCTAATCAATCCTTCACTGACTATCACCCCCAGATACTCAGTCTCGAGTGTCTCAAACTTGCATTTCTCAGCCTTCAGATACAACTTGTGCTTTTGCAACATGGCTAGGACCGGTCGGACAAGTCGTCGATGTTTGCTATGGTCCTTCGACATAATAAGGATGTCATTGAGGTAGATGGTGACCTTTCCAGTGGCAATGAGGTCCTTGAAGATATCATTCATCATCCACTGGAAAGTGGTGGGCGAGTTGGTTAGGCCAAAAAACATGATGGTGGGTTCAAACAGGCCACGATTCATGTGGAATGCTGCCTTCCACTCGTCTCCTTCTTTTATCCATACATTGTTGTACCCCCATCATACATTGAGTTTAGTGAAGTATTTGGCCCCCTTCAGCTTATCCATCAGTTCCAAAATCAGCAGGAGTGGGTATCAGTTTTTAATCATCATCTCATTGAGCTTTTGGTAGTCCTGGATGGGTCATAGTCTCCTGTCCTTCTTTTTGATGAAAGAAGAAGGGGGAGGCCATCAGTGACTTGCTGGGGTTGGATCCTCCCTGTGTGGAAGGTTCTCGTCAAGGAAGTTGTTGAGTTTGATCTGTTCCTTGGGGGATAATGGGTAAATCTTGCAATCGAGGGTAGACTTGGTGTTTGGGACCAGTTCAATAGCATGGTCCCATGGTTTGCAGGATGGTAGCTCATTGAAGTTCTCCTTGGAGAACAGGTCACAGAAGTCCTGACACCAGTCGGGAACCAGCTCTTCGAACGTCCTTTCGGGTCTCATCTTGTATGCTTCCATGGCCAGGTCATTGGCTACATGGGCATGGATGCATATTTCCTCTGTCATGTCTATTGCTAGGATCATTTCCCCCTCTTCCAGCTCCTCATCCCAGGGATCTTCGTCGGTGTCAGGTAGGGTGAAGGTTGCCCGGTTACAGTGGCAGCAGCAGAATGTGATGCACCTGGTCCCCCAGTTGATCAGGGGATTGTGGTGCTTCAGCCAGTCATGTCTGAGGAACAGATCCTTGTCACCAAGGTCAGTCATGGCTAGATCTATTCGTTCACTATGATTGCCAATCTTCATCCATAGTTCAACATAGGCTGTGATCTCTCCTGCATGGTTTCGCATTCCATCAGCATTGAAGACAGGGATTGGGTGGGTGGTGGGTCGCATGATCAGTCTGTGCTTATTGACGAATGCCTTATTGATCAAGCTCCCAGTGCAGCTGCTGTCGACCAAGGCAGTGGCGGGGAGTTTCTGGGGTCTTTCCAAGGTCTTGAGTTGAATGATGGTGACAAGGTCCTTGCTGTGGGACTGGGCAGCATGTATGTATTGTCATGGCCCCTTGAGCTCCTCAAGCCACTCCAGGGCAGTTGAGCACTTCGACTTTCAAAGTTGCTGAACAAGGTCATCGGTCACCTCCTGTTGGCGAGTCTTGTGAATCCAACTGAGGAGGGTGCCCTTGGCAGTTGGGAGTGAGGCATAAAGGCTTTGCCAGGTCCACTTGATGCTCCAAGGTTTGAGCCACTCCTTTGGGTCGTGTGGGTACTCAGGGGAGGCCATTGGTTCAGGGGGGTGGTTGTCACTTATGAGCCTGATGATGTTACCGGTGGTGTGGTCCCAGGACTGCATGGTCCAGTTGCTGTTCTTGTCAACATGGTAGGGGAACTGGGGTGCTGGGATTCATACTTGAGAAGTGGTGGAGGATGTCCTATGGGGTGTGCAGGCCCCCATTCAGCCCCCTTCACTAGTTGGGGTAGTGGTCTTGGTCTTGCTTGCTGGGATGCTTGTGACCGGTGGGGAGGGCTCCCATGCTAGCTCTTCTGCCGTGGTTGGGGTCACCTCAGCCACACCCTCAGAAGTTGATTGGAGGGCTTCTGCCAGTGGTGCTTGTATGGTCCCTGTGATGGTCATGGCATGCTTACTCAGCTGAAGCTGCAATCACTCCTTCTGTGATTCTTTAGAACTCTTTGTCGTCAGTATTGAAAGGGGTATATTCAAATGCATTGGGACTACAGGTGTATCATAAGTACTATTACATGTAGATGACTATGTACTAGAGCTAATTTCATCCATGGCCGATCGAGCAGAATCGCTTGCCTGTTGGCCTAATCTTTTACCTCCTCAATGCTGCTGGTCGAGGGTGTCTTCTCCTGGCAGTGGTGTACTCATTGGAGTTGTTTCATGTTGGCCATCTACCTTGGCACAGTCTGCATGGGGATTTGTGGACAGTCCTGAAATGTCCCTTCTCATTGCAGTTGCTTCCACTTGTGGTAGTCGATCATGTCCATTCAGCCTTGTCTCAGGTCATTCCCATCCCAGTAATCTTGTTGTGAAGGTGCGTTGGGAGCATGTCTCATCCAGTTTCATAGTGGCAATAGTCATCTGTCGACCCCTCTCTGTCTTGTGTCCATGGATGAGGTTTCCTTCCACTCATAGTAGCCGTTTGGCAGCAAGATGCCCATGTCAGTGATCTTGTTGCGAATTGTGTGAGGCAAACCTCCCTTCATCGCCATGGTCATCTGTCCTCTCTCGCCAATGTCATGAATTAATTCTGCCTTCCTTCTGAGGTCTTCCCTGTCTGGTGCTCTGTCGTCTGTGTTGTTCCATCTAGTTTGGTCATGGCCTGTGGTGCTTTCTTCACTGCTGGGTCCTTAATTGGGTGAGCATGTCCTTGAAGTCAAGCCAGGTCAGAAAACAGTGGTGGAGGCATGAGCAGGAGTAGAGTTCTTCCTGGATGCTGACCCACCAGTTCTTGGCCTTTCCTCCATGTGGGAGATGGCAAATATGATCTTGTTGCCATCAGTGAAGAACCTGGTGAATGTCTGGAAGTAGAGTTCACAGTTGCACAGATGAATCATTGTATGTCATTGGCTCTTCCTGTGAAGGGGTTGGGGGTTTTGACAAGGATGGGTTTGATGTTTAGTTGGAGGTTGCCAGCTAGCATCTCTGGGGTGGGGTTGTCACTGGGCCAGTCTGGGGGTCCCCCAGGTGGTCCAGGGAGGGATGCAAGTTCATCTTGTGCAGAAGGATGTGGGGAGCCTCCCGGCATGTCTCCAGGTTTCCACCCAGGTGCTGGTCATGTGTGAGTGGCTGCCACTAGGGCAACACAGAGGGCTTCTTGTGCATCATGTATGTTCTTCTGGTTGATCTGTTCTTGTTCCCAGGCACCAACCAAGCCCTGAGATGGTGGTTCGGGCTTCTTCAGCTGGTTGGATGTGTCAGCTGCTGGCTCTAGTTTTCACCACTCCACTCCATGCGTTCTGCATGGGTGGTTGCGTCTGTGAGGGGCCCATGGCTTCTGGTCCTGCCATGGCATAGACGGTGATCTGGAATGGGACTTGGCATTGTTGGTTGATCATGTGGGCGGCTCATTCCTTGGCCTGATTGAGCAGGCCACATGTTGTTAGATTCTGGTCTTGGATCACAGATTGTTCTCTGATTGGCATCATGGCCATGTACTGTCATAAATAATGGTATTCAACTACAGCTAAATCAAGATA
Source organism: Armillaria sp. CMW 4456 (assembly GCA_028551335.1). Taxonomy (NCBI): domain Eukaryota; kingdom Fungi; phylum Basidiomycota; class Agaricomycetes; order Agaricales; family Physalacriaceae; genus Armillaria; species Armillaria sp. CMW 4456. The sequence goes on from JANDKJ010000136.1 coordinate 9,920, forward strand.
CTATTCCCACACTTTGACCTCTGTCATGGGGATTTGTGCTCCTGTTCTTGTTTGGTTCTGCAGTCAGTATATACATTTTGATGTCATCCCATTCAGGCATCGCTGTCCTCGCCCTCAAGATTGGTGAGGTTGACCCTTGATGAGGGGAAGCCATAGGTGAGGTTATGTCAGGTAGCTCGTGGGAAGGCCCCAGCTCCACTTGTGTCAGAGCCGATTCCTCCATCAGAGTCATCCTTGCAAGGAGGGATAACAGGATCCAGGTTGCTGCTGGAGCTGGATTCGGCTGGGCTATCACTTGGGGGTTGGGGGATATGGGTGCTGGTTGAGGCTTGGGGTACATCAACAATGGAGCATACACTTGCCCTATCATCATCATAGGCAGTGGTATGATTGGAAAGGGGAGAGGGGCTGATGGTGGGTTCAAAGGGGTTGGGGTTGCGATGATGAGCCTCAGGGCTCTGTACGCTCCAATTTCGTGGATTTATCCCTTTAGCAGACTTTCAGCAAACCAATGATTCCACACAAGCCCATATATACTTTATAGGGCTTTTCCAATGCTTTCCCGACACCAATACCTCAGCAATACCCCAACAACTCCAATTTTGACCTAAAGCCACAGATTTAGTGCTGCTATTACCACAATAGGACCTAGAGCACATTGCTGACATCTCCAGCATTGCTGCATCAAAGTGCACAGGCACAGCCATGCGAGCAGAGCTTCTCAACATTGATCCAGTGATCATAGGGGCTTCATCACAGCAATTTGACAATTTCCACAGCACGAACACCCTTTGGCAACTTTGGAATTAATTAGTTATTGCTGTATAACCATGAGACATCGACACACATGGTACTTTGGTGGTACTCAGCCATTTCCGATGAGTATTCTCAGCTCCAACACTATGAATAAGGCATAGTCTAATGCCAGAACTATGAAAATCAAAGGTGCAGACATGAATAAGACAACGCACAAGACCTGCTGTATAGTCAGAAGGTCAGAAACACATATGTTAACACATAGCCTTCTAGATATACCACAAGGATGCCATTTATTTATATCTTACTATATAAACATGGTAATTGCATACTGTACACTAGTTACTCTCTCTATTCTGTTCCCCCACATACACATATCGACTCATTTACCTCAGTAACTCACCCAGCTTTGACAATATCAATAGTACATGTTTAATAGCAATTTCGTTCGCCACAAAGCTGAGCTTGACATAGTTAAAGCCAAGACACTTCACCACCATCCATCGACTTAAAACCTTGACTCTCGTCATTGTTTTACTTCATTACTGGCATTGGCTGAGTGTTAGTATGTGATAACCATGCAGTACTCACCTCTTTTAGTTTTATAGGAAAGAATTAGCTTCAATTTCACAAGATCAGATTAGTTTTAACAGTTTTCATTTTCACAAGACATTAGTGAACCCATTTGGGCATCAAGAGCAGACAAATAGTATTGGATAGTTGTAGGGCAGCTCTATTGTGAGCTTTGCAGGAAATAGTATTGACCAGTTATAGGAATTGATTTGACAAGAGATAGGACCAGACAAAGGAAACAAAGTATAGTTTGACAGAGATTGACAGTTTATAGGAATTAGGATGAACAGAATTGTCACAGATAAAGCTGAGACATAACCAGATAAAGCCGAGGAGACTAGAAATAAAGATGAGACCTGCTATTGCACCACCATAGCCACAGAAACATTGACACAGACCCATACCAAGATGATTAGGAGCTCATTTAATACTGACATAATATCAACAGATGTTTTACACATCCCAGTTTCTTTCCCATCCAGTCTCCCAGTTTGATGACACACACCAGACCAGATAACAGAGACCAAAGGCGACTCAGAGCATTGGAATCTGTAGTAACTTCTCATGAGACTAGAGATAAGTCCCCCCAAAGACGACAAGCCAGTCAACATAGGACAGCCTGATTTGTCCAGTATCAAATATGTATAGTGTTTTGCCAGTGGAATCGACACAAGTACAGAGGTACTCAGAAAGCTCATGCACAAACAAACAATACACCTGAGGAGTGGCTTATGAACAAAACTAGTTGTTCTGTAATACCAACACAAAGCTGAGACACCACTATTTCCATTTTGGTTCTTCGCACAGTGATATTTCAGAAGTATCCAACAACTCTTCACCAGTTTATGTTTGGAGATCACTAAACCATCTGATCACCTCATCAGTGAACCACAAGGGGCTGGGGAGTTCTGGTGGGGGTGACAAAGGTGAGCTCGATCAAGCTATCACTGTCCACATCCTCTGCTGGCCATGGGTTGTTGGTTCAGAGCTCACTGATGCATATGTTCCTGAGGATGATCAGCTCACTTGGGATGGGTGCCTGGAGGGGTACGGGCGATAGGTCAGAGTAGTTGGGGGGACAGATGGTGTCAGTTGATCGTCATACCCTAGAGGGGCCTGCAATGGGCTGCTCAGGTTGCTCGCCCAAATCTCCTGTGCATATTGTTGTGCATCAGTGTCTGTGTCTCCTTCCGTGAGTCCAAAGAGCAGCTCAGGCAAGCTCGGCATGGAAGGTGTTGGCTCATGCAATGGCATCACCTCCTGAATCTCCATTAGTGGTATCAACAGGAGGATCTGGGAGTGGGATAACAGGGGCAGGGCCAGGTTGGGGGGGGGTAGGTGTGACCAGGTTGAGGATTGGCAGGGTATGGTGTTGGTGGCTGGGTAGGAGGCAGGCTGGGTTGAGACAACTCTTCCAGGTCCCACTCAACTTCTGGGTGTGGAGGGACATTCAGTCCTGCTCTGTGGAGGTCAGGTCCAAGCCCTGCTCAGCATGGGAATATGACATAGTGACAGTTAGCAATGTGGACAAGGGGGAGGAAGCAGCTGACAATGATATAGTAGTAATACCAGACAATTACTACCAGGGCAGCGATGCCGATGATGCCAGGAATGGTGAGGAGTGTGAGGTCAATATTTTCTGCAGGCATATGGTTTTTTTCTTCACGGTGAACATGTAAGAAAGAAAGGGTAGGGAAGCTTCGAGCTAATTGTTAGACTCAAACTTCATATGACCCCAACAACAACAAACAACTGGTTACTTCACATTCAAGTAATCCTGGTGAAGTTGCTGGCTAGCATGAAGAAGAGGCTAAGTCCTTAGTGCTTAGCTTTTGAGAAGGATAAGCATCTGGCATAAGTTGATATGATACAACTTAGCTTGAAGCTGGTTTGTACTGGCAAGAGCTGTCCTACTTAAATACATGGTCCATATACTACTGTTGTACATTGTATGGTGACAGTATTTGTCCATAGAGAAGTGACTGGTGAGAAGGAGAAGTGTCATGGACAATTGAAGATTGTAAGTACAAAGGGGAATCCCTTCCAGGTGAAGGAAGAATACATGGGTCGAGATAAGCAGCAATAGTAAGGGAGTGTCTAGGGTTAGGGTCAAAAAAGGGGTAAAAATTGTAACACTTTGATCTTGTATGTACTGCCAATCTCCTTTCTGACTTGCTCCCCTTCTAGCTTGGATGTAGACACTCCAGAGACATCGTCCATGTATGTGCATATGTAGGTGTGTTCTGCTCTGTTCTTTAGGAGCCTGACACATGGATCAGCACATGATTGTTTGTGACCTAACTTCATCAACATGGTGTTCAGCTCATGAAACCATGCATTCCTGGCATCCATAGTCCCATACATTGCTTGCATCATTAGCGGAACATATTCCCCTTTTGGATAGTCCCTTGTAACAATGTCTTCATAGCCTTGGAGTAGTGAGACATAATTCTCACCTTGTGGTTCCACATTTAGATAGGCACCAACAAAGTCTATGAGCCAAAATTTCAGTGTGTGGGCTGCTACAATGGCAATGAACATTCTGAGGGATTCATATCTGACCACTGTGGCAAATCAATCATAGTAGTTCAAGCCTTTAATCTGGGTAAATCCTTTGATGACTAATCAGGCACATCACTTAATGAGTTCTCTGGTATCTCCATTGAGCTTATTGTCATATGTCCATCTAGTGTTGATGACATGCATCCATGGTTCTCTCAGTACAACCTTCCAGATGTTGCATTCCTCCATCTGTCTTAATTTCAGCATCCATTGTGGGCTTCCAGATCTTCTCCCTAGTCATTGCATCCTGGTAATCATCAGGTACCCACAGGTCATGTCTGTCAATTATGTTGTCAATTTCTGATACCTTTAGTGCTACAATGTCTTCTACATCGTCTTCCTCAGGTATCAGTAGGATAGGATTTTCATTTGCCCAGTCTTTTTCTTGTTGTTTAGCCATCTCTTCATGTTGTTGGTATTCCTTGGATTCACTTAAGGCCCTTGTTGGCTTAGAGATTCTGGCTGAACATTGTAGTGGTGGTGGCATTGGTTTTGGCTGTGCAACTGGTATGTTGGGTGTTACCAGTGTTTGGATTGGTTGGGGTTGATCAGTTTGATCAGGATCAATTGGTGGCTGTACAGGATTTTCAATCATTTCTTTTAGTGGTTCAGCTATGTCACTGTACACAATCTCCCCCTTACAAAAAGAAATGGTACATGTTGGAGCTATTTCCTCAAATATGACATCGTGTGAGATAATGATTTTGTTCCCATCATCTAGGACAATCCAATACAATCCATGGCCAGCTAGGCTAATAAGTCAGCCCTTCTGTCCCCATGGAAATAGTTTGCTGTGCCCTTTTGCAGCTGGTACCTTTGCATAACACAGTGATCCCCACACTCTTAGGTGATTGACAGTCTGCTGCATGCTGGTCCAGGTTTCTTCTGGGATTTTCTTTGGGTGTCAAGTTGATGGTAATAGATTTCCAACTTTGATGGCATAGTCACATGCCTCAGCCCACCATCCATCTGACATTTTTGCCTCTAGGAGCATAATCCAGATGTTTCCAAAGATAATACCCAGTGATTGTTCAGCCATCCCATTAGTGGCTGATAAGTAAGGTGCCATGAATTCAAAGATAACCCCTTTGCTTTTATCCCAAGCATCCCATAGATCATTCCAGAATTCATTGTCACAGTGTATCCACTTGAGATGTTTCCCTGTTTGGCATTCTGCCATGACTGTAAACTGATTGAGTGCATCTATAGTTGTCTTGGCCCTTCAATCAGATAGGTAGTATGGTGTTCTTCTAGAAGATGCATTGTCAGCAAATATTAGAACATATCTTGCACCACTGATTGATCACACACAAGCTGGTCCCCATATATCAACCATTACCTGTGTAAGGACTGTGCCAGAGAAAGAGGGAAAGGGAGCCAGCCAGGAGCCTAGGAATTCAGACTCCAGCTGGGTCCAGGGCCTAATGAAGCTATTAGCAACATTACTCTTGAGCCAAGGCCCTTAGGAGGAGAAAATGTCAGACTCTGACAGAGTATTGACCAGAAATGAGCAGATCTGGTCAGACTCCATCAGGATCCGAGTTTAGAGATGTAGAGGAGGTATAGGATGAGTAGATAGCTTTATCCAAGTTGATATTTGAGCTAAAGAACTAGCTATGGAGTACATGGGTGCTTATATACTGTGATTAGATCCAAGCTGGTGTATCTAGGCCTCCGATGCAGAATGAGGCTGTGATGGATATGGAATGTGACTGAGGGTCCAGATGGTAGGATCAGAATCCAGTTTCCACTGGGTCTGTTGATGAGGTGGTCAGATGGTTTAGTGATCTCCAAACGTAAACTGGTGAATAGTCATCAGATACTTCTGGAATATTGCAGTGTGAAGAACCAAAATGGAAATAGTGGTGTCTCAGCTTTGTGTCAGTATTACAGAACAACTAGTTTTGTTCATAAGTCACTCCTTGGGTGTGTTGTATGTTTGTGCATGAGCTTTCTGAGTACCTCCATACTCATGTCAATTCCACCAGCAAAACACTATGCATATTTGGTACTGGACAAATCAGGCTGTCCTATGTTGACTGGCTTGTTGTCTTTGTTGGGGGACTTCTCTCTAGTCTCATGAGAAGTTACTACAGATTCCGATGCTCTGAGTCGCCTTTGGTCTCTGTTATCTGGTCTGGTGTGTGTCATAAAACTGGGAAACTGGATGGGAAAGAAACTGGGATGTGTAAAACATCTGTCAGTATTATGTTGGTATTAAATGAGCTCCTAATCATCTTGGTATGGGTCTGTGTCAATGTTTCTGTGGCTATGGCAGTGCAATAGCAGGTCTTGTCTTTATTTCTGGTCTCCTTGGCTTTATCTGGCAATGTCTCAGCTTTATCTGTGACAATTCTTTTTGTCCTAATTCCTATAAACTGTCAATCTTTGTCAAAACTATACTTTGTTTCCTTTGTCTGGTCCTATCTCTTGTCAAATCAATTCCTATAACTTGTCAATACTAATTTCCTGTGAAGCTCACAATAGAGCTGCCCTATATCTGTCAATCTGTCAATACTAAATCTGTTCAAAACCTATCCTTGCAATGCTCACAATAGAGCTGCCCTATAACTATTCAATACTATTTGTCTGCTCTTGATGCCCAAATGGGTTTGCTAATGTCTTGTGAAAATGAAAACTGGTAAAACTAATCTGATCTTGTGAAATTGAAGCTAATTCTTTCCTATAAAACCAAAAGAGATGAGTACTGCATGGTTATCACTTACTAACACTGAGCAAATGCTAGTAATGAAGTAAAACAATGATGAGAGTCAAGGTTTTAAGTCAATGGATGGTTGTGAAGTGTCTCAGCTTTAACTACTTCAAGCTTGGCTTTGTGGCAAACAAAATTGCTATTAAATGTGTGCTATTGGTATTGTCAAAGCTGGGTGAGTTACTGAGGTAAACAAATCAATGTGTATATGTGGGGGAATGGAATAGAGAGAGTAACTAGTGTAAAGTATGAAATTACCAGGTTTATATAGTAAGATATAAATAAAATGGCATCCATGTGGTATATCTGAAGGGCTATGCATTAGCATATGTGTTTCTGACCTTCTGACTATACAGCAGGTCTTGTGCATTGTCTTATTCATGTCTGCACCTTTGATTTTCGTAGTCTGGCATTGAAACTATGCCCTATTTGTGGTGTCAGAGTTGTTAATAGTCATTGGAAATGACTGAGTACCATCCAAGTAGCATGTGCATCAATGTCTCATGGTTATACAGCAATAACTAATTAATTCCAAAGTCACCAAAGAGTGTTCTTGCTGTGGAAATCATCAAATTGCTGTGATGAAGCCCCTATGATTGCTGGATCAATGTTGAGAAGCTCCGCTCGCATGGCTGCATCTGTGTGCTTTGATGCAGCAATGCCAGACATGTCGGCAATGTGCTCTAGGTCCTATTGTGGTAATGGCAGCACTAAATCTGTGGATTTAGGTCAAAATTGGAGTTGTCAGGGTATTGCCAAGGTATTGGCATCGGGAAAGCATTGGAAAAGCCCTATAAAGTATATATGGGCTTGTGTGGAATCATTGGTTTGCTGAAAGTCTGCTAAAGGGAGAAATCTGCAAAATTGGAGCATACAGAGCCCTGAGGCTCATCACTGTGACAGCAGAGAGGCTGTAGTGTGGAACTAAGGTATACTGTAGGAATAAGATAAGTAGAGCTAAGAATAAGGATCTCTATGGCTTGCAGACAGAGTCCAGCAGAGATCCAACAGAATAAGTACTAGAATAGGTGTAGGAAGTATCTATAAGTATTAGATTTGGATGGAGTTTTGAGCAGATAACTCAGAATTTGGTGGCATGCATGTAACAACCTGAGCTAATACTGTTTTCTCTGGTGCCACATCAGCATCAAAAGGTCTTCTCTTTTGGTTTCCAAGAATGCAGGGTTTGCATTTGCCCCCAACAGCCTCACTCTTCATGATGTTCAGCAAGTCCACTAGCCCTTGTTTGTATGTCTCATTGATTCTGTCAACTCCTAGGTGGGCAAAGCACATATGCCATGTTTCCATGGACACAGGGAGCTCTAGGGATTTTGCCTGTAGTGCAGAATATTGCTCAGTGGGTAGTAGTACTCCATCTATTGTGTATAGATTGTTTATCAGGGATGCAGTGAAACATGTAATGCCATTTTGATCTGCAAACAACACCTTCCCACCACCAAATGTGACAGTCCAGCCTTCTTTGTCAAGCCTGCTTATGGATATTAGGTTTGCAGACACATCAGGGCAGTGGAGTGCTTTGCTGAGCATGAATATACTGTGGGTTCCATTTACATGAGCTTTCATTGCAACTGTACCAACCCCATGGATATTTAGCAATGCACCAGCTTTCGATGATGTTCCTGTGGTCTTTCTAAGTGGGATGTAGTGGAAAAAGTAGTCTCTGTTTTGGATGAAATGTGTGGATGCTCCAGAGTCCACATACAATAGGGACATGTCTACTGCACTAGGGTTATTGATCATTAGGGCTGACTCCTTCATTCCCAGGGCATTCTCAATGTACTTCAGGGTTTTGTCATCAATGTTGGTATTCAGGGCAGTGACATTTGTGTAGGCAGAACCAGGGTCTTGCATGGATGAGCTAGCCATGGCTAAGTTGGCCAAGTTTGGAACAGGTGTGTCCTGTTTTCCTTTTCACCATGGTGGGTATTGACCCTGTCTCCCTCCCCCTAACTTCTAGCATTCCTCCAATGTGTGACCCAGTCCTTTGCAGTTGTTGTTGGGGGTATGAGACTTATCTGTCTTTGGGTTGTTGTTCCTTTTCAATGACAGGGACTGGACCTGAAGTGTCAATGCTTGTATTGTTGCCTGTAGCACTTGTACAGTCAGATCCTGTGTAGATGTCAAATTGCTGATGGTGTTCCATCCAACAACTTGTTTGCTGTGGGCAATGAGTTGTGCAATAACAGTGGTAAGGTTCTGTTCAGTATAGAGCATGCTGATGACAGCATCCCAGCTTTCAGGGAATGAGTCAAGGAGTATGGTCTTGAATTGTTGGTTGTCAATCTTTGCACCAGTGTCATTAGCTTCCTTTTGAAGTTTCCACATTTGCTCAATGTACCCTCCATCTCTGCTCACTTTTTCTCCATCTTGATAGACCATTGCCTTCAGTGCTTTTTCCCTGTGGTTGTGTATCAGGTCTGAATATGCACCATACTGGGTTGTGAGGATGCTCCAAGCTTCATGCAAAGGTTTGTTGGGGTTGATTCCTATTCTGAATACATCTTTGACCATTATGGATGATAGATGCAAGTGTGACACTCTCACATTGAGTGTATTTGAGTAGGTTTGGTGTTAGGCTGTTTATTGGGGTTGCTGGTAGTGGGGCAAGTGTTGTTCCAGGTATGGAGACTTTATTCTCCCAGTAGTTTATGAGTCCTCTGGTGTTCCCTTCAGTTCTCATAGCCATTTTGAATATAGCCCAGTTTTTGCCATTGAACTTTTCATCATCCTCCAGTTTTATGGGGCTGACTTGGTGATTAATGGAGGTCATATTGGAGCACATCCTATGTGCTTATTGAGCCTTCATCAACAATATGTATTGTATTGTGCAGGAAGAGCAATGGGGGCCCAGAACCTGTTGAGAATACAAGCAAACTATTAAGATAGCATAAGATATAAGATGAACAGTTGTTACATGCATGCCACCAAATTCCAAGTTATCTGCTCAAAACTCCGTCCAAATCTAATACTTATAGATACTTCCTACACCTATTCTAGTACTTATTCTGTTGGATCTCTGCCAGACTCTGTCTGCAAGCCATAGAGATCCTTATTCTTAGCTCTACTTATCTTATTCCTACAGTATACCTTAGTTCCACACTACAGCCTCTCTGCTGTCATGGACCCAGTGGAAACTGGATTCTGATCCTACCATCTGGACCCTCAGTCACATTCCACATCCATCACAGCCTCATTCTGCATCGGAGGCCTAGATACACCAGCTTGGATCTAATCACAGTATATAAGCACCCATGTACTCCATAGCTAGTTCTTTAGCTCAAATATCAACTTGGATAAAGCTATCTACTCATCCTATACCTCCTCTACATCTCTAAACTCGGATCCTGATGGAGTCTGACCAGATCTGCTCATTTCTGGTCAATACTCTGTCAGAGTCTGACATTTTCTCCTCCTAAGGGCCTTGGCTCAAGAGTAATGTTACTAATAGCTTCATTAGGCCCTGGACCCAGCTGGAGTCTGAATTCCTAGGCTCCTGGCTGGCTCCCTTTCCCTCTTTCTCTGGCACAGTCCTTACACAGGTAATGGTTGATATATGGGGACCAGCTTGTGTGTGATCAATCAGTGGTGCAAGATATGTTCTAATATTTGCTGACGATGCATCTTCTAGAAGAACACCATACTACCTATCTGATTGAAGGGCCAAGACAACCATAGATGCACTCAATCAGTTTACAGTCATGGCAGAATGCCAAACAGGGAAACATCTCAAGTGTATACACTGTGACAATGAATTCTGGAATGATCTATGGGATGCTTGGGGTAAAAGCAAAGGGGTTATCTTTGAATTCATGGCACCTTACTTATCAGCCACTAATGGGATGGCTGAACAATCACTGGGTATTATCTTTGGAAACATCTGGATTATGCTCCTAGAGGCAAAAATGTCAGATGGATGGTGGGCTGAGGCATGTGACTATGCCATCAAAGTTGGAAATCTATTACCATCAACTTGACACCCAAAGAAAATCCCAGAAGAAACCTGGACTGGCATGTGGCAGACTGTCAATCACATAAGAGTGTGGGGATCACTGTGTTATGCAAAGGTACCAGCTGCAAAAGGGCACAGCAAACTATTTCCATGGGGACAGAAGGGCTGACTTATTAGCCTAGCTGGCCATGGATTGTATTGGATTGTCCTAGATGATGGGAACAAAATCATTATCTCACACAATGTCATATTTGAGGAAATAGCTCCAACATGTACCATTTCTTTTTGTGAGGGGGAGATTGTGTACAGTGACATAGCTGAACCACTAAAAGAAATGATTGAAAATTCTGTACAGCCACCAATTGATCCTGATCAAACTGATCAACCCCAACCAACCCAAACACTGGTAACACCCAACATACCAGTTGCACAGCCAAAACCAATGCCACCACCACTACAATGTTCAGCCAGAATCTCCAAGCCAACAAGGGCCTTAAGTGAATCCAAGGAATACCAACAACATGAAGAGATGGCTAAACAACAAGGAAAAGACTAGGCAAATGAAAATCCTATCCTACTGATACCTGAGGAAGACGATGTAGAAGACATTGTAGCACTAAAGGTATCAGAAATTGACAACATAATTGACAGACATGACCTGTGGGTACCTGATGATTACCAGGATGCAATGACTAGGGAGAAGATCTGGAAGCCCACAATGGATGCTGAAATTAGACAGATGGAGGAATGCAACATCTGGAAGGTTGTACTGAGAGAACCATGGATGCATGTCATCAACACTAGATGGACATATGACAATAAGCTCAATGGAGATACCAGAGAACTCGTTAAGTGATGTGCCCAATTAGTCATCAAAGGATTTACCCAGATTAAAGGCTTGCACTACTATGATTCATTTGCCACAGTGGTCAGATATGAATCCCTCAGAATGTTCATTGCCATTGTAGCAGCCCACACACTGAAATTTTGGCTCATAGACTTTGTTGGTGCCTATCTAAATGTGGAACCACAAGGTGAGAACTATGTCTCACTACTCCAAGGCTATGAAGACATTGTTACAAGGGACTATCCAAAAGGGGACTATGTTCTGCTAATGATGCAAGCAATGTATGGGACTATGGATGCCAGGAATGCATGGTTTCATGAGCTGAACACCATGTTGATGAAGTTAGGTCACAAACAATCATGTGCTGATCCATGTGTCAGGCTCCTAAAGAACAGAGCAGAACACACCTACATATGCACATACATGGATGATGTCTCTGGGGTGTCTACATCCAAGCTAGAAGGGGAGCAAGTCAGAAAGGAGATTGGCAGTACATACAAGATCAAAGTGTTACAATTTTTACCCCTTTTTCGACCCTAACCCTAGACACTCCCTTACTATCACTGCTTATCTCGACCCATGTATTCTTCCCTCACCTGGAAGGGATTCCCCTTTGTACTTACCATCTTCGATTGTCCACAATGCTTCTCCTTCTCACCGGTCACTTCTCTATGGACAAATACTGTCACCATACAATGTACAACAGTAGTATATGGACCATGTATTTAAGTAGGACAGCTCTTGCCAGTACAAACCAGCTTTGAGCTAAATTGTATCATACCAACTTATGCCAGATACTCATTCCTCTCAAAAGCTAAGCACTAAGGACTTAGCCTCTTCTTCATGCTAGCTAGCAACTTCACCAGGATTACTTGAATGTGAAGTAACCAGTTGTTTGTTGTTGTTGGGGTCATATAAAGTTTGGGTCTAACAATTAGCTCAAAGCTTCCCTACCCTTTCTTTCTTACATGTTCACCATGAAGAAAGAAACCATATGCCTGCAGAAAATATTGACCTCACACTCCTCACCATTCCTGGCATCATCGGCATCGCTGCTCTGGTAGTAATCGTCTGGTATTACTACTATATCATCGTCAGCTGCTTCCTCCCCCTTGTCCACATCGCTAACTGTCACTATGTCATATTCCCATGCTGAGCAGGGCTTGGACCTGACCTCCATGGAGCAGGACTGAATGTCCCTCCACACCCAGAAGTTGAGTGGGACCTGGAAGAGTCATCTCAACCCAGCCCACCTCCTACCCAGCCACCAACACCATACCCTGCCAATCCTTGACCTGGTCACACCTACCCCCCCCAACCCTGCCCTGCCCCTGTTATCCCACTCCCAGATCCTCCTGTTGATACCACTAATGGAGATTCAGGAAGCGATGCCATTGCATGAGCCAACGCCTTCCATGCCAAGCTTGCCTGAGCCACTCTTCGGACTCACGGAAGGAGACACAGACACTGATGCACAACAATACGCACAGGAGATTTGGGTGAGCAACCTGAGCAGCCCATTGCAGGCCCCTCTAGGGTATGACAATCAACTGACACCATCTGTCCCCCCAACTACTCCGACCTATTGCCCGTACCCCTCCAGGCACCTATCCCAAGTGAGCTGATCATCCTCAGGAACATATGCATCGGTGAGCCCTGAACCAATGACCTATGGCCAGCAGAGGATGCGGACAGTGATAGCTTGATCAAGCTCACCTTTGTCACCCCTGCTGGAACTCCCCAGCCCCTTGTGGTTCGCAACCCCAACCTCTTTGAACCTGCCATTGGTCCCTCTCCCCTTTCCAATCATACCACTGCCTACGATGATGACAGGGCAAGTGTAAGCTCCATCATCGACGTACCCTGAGCCTCAACCAGCACCCATATCCCCCAACCCCCAAGTGATAGCCCAGCTGAATCCAGCTCCAGCGGCGACCTGGATCCCGTTATCCCTCCTCATGAGGACAACTCTGATGGAGGAATCAGCTCTGACACAAGTGGAGCTGGGGCCTTCCCATGAGCCACCTGACACAACCTCACCTATGGCTTCCCCTCATCAAGGGTCGACCTCGCTGATCTTGAGGGTGAGGACAGTGATGCCTGAATGGGATGACATCAAAATGTATATACTGACTGCAGAACCAAACAAGAAACAGGAGCTACAAATCCCTGCGACAGAGGTCAAAGTGTGGGAATAGTATCTTGATTTAGCTGTAGTTGAATACCATTATTTATGACAGTATGTGGCCACGAAGCTGATCAGAGAACGATCTGTGATCTGAGACCAGAATCTAACAACACATGGCCTGCTCAATCAGGCCAAGGAATGAGCTGCCCACATGATCAACCAACAATGCTGAGTCCCATTCCAGATCACTGTCTATGCCATGGCAGGACCAGAAGCCATGGGCCCCTCACAGACCCAACCACCTATGTAGCATGGAGTGGAGTGGTGAAAACTGGAGCTGGCAGCTGACACATCCAACCAGCCAAAGAAGCCTGAACCACCATCTCGGGGCTTGGTCGGTGCCTGGGAACAAGAACAGATCAACCAGAAGAACATATGTGATGCATGAGAAGCCCTCCATGTGGCCCTAGCAGCAGCCACTCACACATGACCAGCACCTGGGTGGAAACCTGGAGACATGCCGAGAGGCTCCCCACATCCTTCTGCACAAGATGAACTTGCATCCCTCCCTGGACCACCTGGGGGACCCTCAGACTGGCCCAGTGACAACCCCACTCCTGAGATGCTAGCTGGCAACCTCCAACTAAACATCAAACCCATCCTCGTCAAAACGCCCAACCCCTTCACAGGAAGAGCTGATGACATATGATGATTTGTATGCAACTGCAAACTCTATTTTTAGACTTTCACTGGGTTCTTCACTGACGGCAACAAGATCATATTTGCCATCTCCCACATAGAGACGAAGGTGAAGAACTGGTGGGTCAGCATCCAGGAAGAACTCTATTTGTGCTCCCAGCTACATCACCGTTGATGAGCCTCAGGGCTCTGTACACTCCAATTTCATGGATTTATCCCTTTAGCAGACTTTCAGCAAACCAATCATTCCACACAAGCCCATATATACTTTATAGGGCTTTTCCAATGCTTTCCCGATGCCAATACCTCGGCAATACCCCAACAACTCCAATTTTGACCTAAAGCTGCGGATTTAGCACTGCCATTACCAGAATAAGACCTAGAGCACATTGCTGACATCTCCAGCATTGACGCATCAAAGTGCAAAGGCACAGCCATGTGAGCGGAGCTTCTCAACATTGATCCAGTGATCATAGGGGCTTCATCACAGCAATTTGACAATTTCCACAGCACAAACACCCTTTGGCAACTTCAGAATTAATTGGTTATTGCTGTATAACCACAAGACATTGATGCACACAATACTTTGGCAGTACTCAGCCATTTCCAACGAGTATTCTCAACTCCGACACTATGAATAAGGCATAGTCTAATGCTGGAACTACAAAAATCAAAGGCACAGACATGAATAAGACAATGCACAAGATCTGCTGTATAGTCAGAAGGTCAGAAACACATAGGTTAATGCATAGCCTTCTCAATATACCACAAGGATGCCATTTATTTATATCTTACTATATAAACACGGTAATTTCATACTGTACACTAGTTACTCCCTCTATTCCATTCCCCCACATACACATATCGACTTGTTTACCTCAGTAACTCACCCAGCTTCGACAATACCGATAGTACACGTTTAATAGTGATTTCGTTCACCACAAAGCCGAGCTTGACATAGTTAAAGCTGAGACACTTCACCACCATCCATTGACTTAAAACCTTGACTCTCATCATTGTTTTACTTCATTACTAGCATTTGCTCAGTGTTAGTAAGTGATAACTGTGCAGTACTCACCTCTTTTAGTTTTATAGGAAAGAATTAGCTTCAATTTCACAAGATCAGATTAGTTTTAACAGTTTCATTTTCACAAGACATTAGCGAACCCATTTGGGTGTCAAGAGCAGACGAATAGTATTGGATAGTTGTAGGGCAGCTCTATTGTGAGCATTGCAAGGATAGGTTTTGAACAGATTTAGTATTGACAGATTGACAGATATAGGGCAGCTCTATTGTGAACTTTGCAGGAAATAGTATTGACCAGTTATAGGAATTGATTTGACAAGAGATAGGACCAGACAAAGGAAACAAAGTATAGTTTGACAGAGATTGACAGTTTATAGGAATTAGGGTGAACAGAATTTTCACAGATAAAGCCGAGACATAAACAGATAAAGCCAAG
This sequence comes from Armillaria sp. CMW 4456, assembly GCA_028551335.1. Classification (NCBI taxonomy): domain Eukaryota; kingdom Fungi; phylum Basidiomycota; class Agaricomycetes; order Agaricales; family Physalacriaceae; genus Armillaria; species Armillaria sp. CMW 4456. The sequence continues at coordinate 25,631 of JANDKJ010000136.1, forward strand.
GAGCCCAGAAATAAAGACAAGACCTGCTATTGCACTGCCATAGCCACAGAAACATTGACACAGACCCATACCAAGATGATTAGGAGCTCATTTAATACCAACATAATACCAACAGACATTTTACACATCCCAGTTTCTTTCCCATCCAGTTTCCCAGTTTTATGACACACACCAGACCAGATAACAGAGACCAAAGGCAACTCAGATCATTGGAATCTGTAGTAACTTCTCACAAGACTAGAGAGAAGTCCCCCCAAAGACAACAAGCCAGTCAACATAGGACAGTCTGATTCATCCAGTACTGAATACATATAGTGTTTTGCCAGTGGAATCGACACAAGTATGGAGGTACTCAGAAAGCTCATGCACAAACAAACAACACACCCGAGGAGTGACTTACGAACAAAACTAGTTGTTCTGTAATACTGACACAAAGCTGAGACACCACTATTTCCATTTTGGTTCTTTGCACAGTGATATTCCAGAAGTATCCAACAACTATTCACTAGTTTACATTTGGAGATCACTAAACCATCTGCCCACCTCATCACCATTTCCCAACCTGGCTCAACTTTAAGGACACACTCAAAACCCAGTTCAGTGACCCGGCAGTAACAGAGAAGCACCATCAGGCCATGACCGAACTATGATGGAATGTTGGCATCGAGACAGCAGTTGAGTATTTTCAGAAGTTGGAGGATCTCAGCAGGAAGGCCGACCTCATCTATGACACAGGCAAGAGGGGACAGATGACTATGGCCATGAAGGGAGGAGTCCCATGCACCATTCACAACAAGATTACCGATATAGGAATCCTGTTGCTGAATGGCTACCATGAGTGGAAACAATGGATCATTCAGGGAGATGAGGCTAGACAGAGGTCCAAGGTAGTGGACAACATGGTAACCTGCCCTGCTGCCACCATGAAGCCAACCCCACCCATGAGTGGGTGCACTCCAACGACATCACCCTCTTCTGGTGACAAGAGGACTGGGACCAGGACAACTTACAATGGACAGGGACAGCAAATGGACGTGGATTGACTTCATGCAAAAACTGCCAGACTATGCTATAACTGTAATGAGAAGAGGCACTTCACCTGAGAATGTCTGAAGCTGAAGAAACCATACCCACGACCACCATGTCCTCCATGCACCCAAGTGCAAATTCATGCCACCATTGAACAACTCGAGAATGAATATACCGCTGCTGAGGAGAAGGCACCACCGACCAGCGCCATTGAGGAGGTAAAAGATTAGGCTGACAGGCAAGCGATTCCACTTGATCGGCCATGGATGAAATTAGCTCTAGTACATCATCATCTACATGTAATAGTACTTATGATACACCTGTAGTCCCAATGCATTCAAATATACCCCTTTCAATACCAACGACAAAGAGTTCTAAAGAATCACAGAAGGAGTGATTGTGGCTTCAGCTGAGTAAGCATGCCATGACCATCACAGGGACCATACAAGCACCACCGGCAGAAGCCCTCCAATTGACTTCTGAGGGTGCAGTGTCACAATTTTAACCCCTGTCTGTACCCTAACCCCAGTTATACACTTAGCCACCCAACTGCTGCTTTGCTCATTTGCTCGTCTATCTCTGTTCGATTCTCTCCTTATCCTTGCCCAGTTTAGGACTCTCTTTGAATGTGCCATTATGCTCCACTCAGCTGACACCATGGACCCTTCTCACTGGCCAAACACTGGCACCTAAATAATGTACAACAGTAGTATACAACTTGTGTATTTAAGTAGGACAGCTTGCGCTGGTAGAGACCCAGCCTCGAGCTAAGTTAAATTCATACCAACTTACTCAAACAACTCACAAGCTGAGACTAAGAGTCTTCAGCCTAGTCTTCACACCTGCATGTGAGACACCGGGGCTACTCGAACGTGAAGTAACCAGTTGTTTGTCACTGTTAGG
>JANDKJ010000137.1:0-65393 GCA_028551335.1 Armillaria sp. CMW 4456
TGCCAATGTAGCCTGGGCACACACTTTCTTGTGACACTGGGCCAATCCAGCACTGGCTGATTCTATTCAGCACCACTGGAAATTTGACAAAAAAAATATTCCTTCAGAGATTGTCTGGAGTGTCTTCCAAAGGACTTTCACATTTGGATTTGAGGGACTCCTTCAAAATGGTGTTGAACAGGGATGGTATGATCCATCTGTTCAATTAGATGTGTGAGTTGTCTTTTCATACCTGTCATGTATGAAGGTTAACTTTACCCTTTAGTTTGGTCTTTCGCTATATCTTCATTCCATGGCTCCAGCAGGAATTGGATTTGTATTTAGTTAAAAACAATACTCACAAGAAGAGACATAGTCGAAACATCGCACGACCAAATGGAGTCCCAATATTGATCCAAGAGGCACCTGAACATTTTGCTGCTGATGATTTCAAGGTAATCTGTGAAGCCTTTTACCATGTAAGTTGATTTTTACATTTTCACAGGTCAAATTTTGTGTCGATTCCCTACAAACCGCTAGGGAACTTTATGCCCCACCTGAAAATCTGGTGTTGAAGCTTGTCCTGGATTCTTTTGCAGCAGATGCAGCTTGGTTTATGACAGAGTTGGGTAATCCTGAAATCAGCCAGAATTGTGTCTGGAATGTCTATCTTGCCTTGAGGCAGAAATTTTATGATGCAGAATTTCAGCTGCCACCACCTGCCAATTTAGACATTGGGCCTAGCATAGGTAAGAGAAGTCATTCTGTACACTTTATTTTTCATATTCATGTCATACTCATTTTAGGTACAATAGTTTCGCATGATGGGATTTCTGATCGAGAGCATGACAATGATGATCATTTTGATAACTCTGGGGAGGTGCCAGTCATTGTCTTGTCGAATGGAGAATTTGACCAATATGTGAATGAATAGCTGCATTTAAATGAACAATACTTTCAGAGACACTGTGCCTTTTTGTCATTATTGACTGAATATTTGAGGCTGCTCACTACTGATAAATGTCCATATGAAAATGATCAACTTGAAATTTGTTACACAGGCACCTGAACTTTGCTTAGAGGCACCTGCCAAATAAAATCAAATTTGGCTTACCTAGTATGGACTGATGACTAAGCTAAATGACATACTTTCTGGATGTGAAATTTATGCTTTAACCTATTACCATCATGTCAATTGTATCGTCATCCAAAAAAGACCAAAGTAAGTCTCATCATGCAAATCCCATCCACTCATATTTGTCATTAGATTTTGAGTTAACTTATTTACTGACATTTTGGTGTCCCCAGAAGAACAGAAGGTCATTGGCTATACCGGCACCAGGACATCATGCCTAGTGTGGTCACTTCCCATTATGTGTGGATGATTCCTTCTGATGGACATGGACCCTGATAAATGGTTCGACAGGTGTGGCATGTCAAGTGACCAATGAAAAGAAATAATAGAATTTGGCAAGGCCATGGGATGAACCCTGAAGTCTTTCGCTGATGCAAGCTGGACAATGAAAGACAGCCAAGGGAATATAGACTCTATTGTCTCTCAACATGGTGGCACACAAGCATTGGGGGACCATGTAGACATGATTGTACTGATCAAGGCGATGGACATTGCCACAGGACTTCTTAGACTGCTGAATCGTCCTCATTACCCATGCTTCCCGAAAGCGAAAAAACTTAAAGCCAATCAAGTCGGGGTATGTTTACCTCAGCCCTGCAGTGAAATCTTCTGATCGAGTCCATCAGTATCTGAAATGACTAGATAACTGGCCACAAAAGTTGTGGGATCTTGACACATCGCTACAGATGTATAGTGATCGCTCTGAGCCATTTCTGGCTATAGGGCCAGAGGCAACTGAAGAGGAGGTCATTCTTCAAAACGATGTCTGTCTTCTTGCCAATCACTGGAAACATGATATGGCAATTACTTGGTTAAAGACATTGTGCATTTTGGATGGTGTTGCTCTCCATATATGCATAATGTGTTTTGTGAGTAATCCTAAAATTATTGTGCATTTTTTTCCCATATGGATGCCTCTTCAGCATGGTGGTGTCGAACAGCTGTCTTTGTGGCGAAGGTAAAATAAATTTGTACTGGACAATCAACTTTTGCTAATGTCGTCAAAAGTTTTGCTCGAACACATTTTGTGCATCCTGATATCAAGATGATCCTAGATGACAATGAAACTATGAAAAATTTAAAAGTGAATCTCCCCCATTGGAAACAAGCATTTGTGAATGCTGTAGCTGTTTCCCCACTGCTGCTCATTCTGGGAAGAGGACTAGGCCACATGTTGGGAAGCATGCAAGCATTGCAAGTATGAACTTTCTCAACTGCTATCTAATTTTGTCATTGAACTCTCTACAGATAGGTGGACAAATAAGCTCCATTGGGAAGCCAGAGTCAGTTCTCCATGTCAAAGAACTGCTCTGGAGAACCATCATCAGCATAGCTTAGGGATGTTGGATGAGCAAAACAGGGTTAAGAACATTTCTGCTTCAAGTGTGACTGATTCTTGTGGGAATAGAAATGACAGAGAAGGACATCGGGAATCAGGGGCTGCAGCTTGAAGGTGAATGGAATGATTGTGTCTAGTATTGGGAGGCTGTGCAATTCACACAATCCAACCCAATGGAAGGTTTATCAAAGAAAGTGTGAACCAGTACTTATGAATGGTTATCCAACACAGAGGATTGGAATTATCAGGGCCTTAAAATTGACTCCATCAAGAAAAGGAGAGGACAATCTTCCTCTCATCCTCCAATGTGATGAATACCTTCATGGTAGAGGTCAAAGAGTGTTCTGTCTCATGTTCAAAGTTCATCTCTGCCATTCCCTCTCAATGATGTTCTCAAGATTCACCAACAGCTCTCATATATGGTACAATGTTGGGGCCATGCCAATTTTTCTGAATTTGTGGATGAAAAGACCAGAATGGTGCCTTGGAGCATTCCTGCAGGTAAACTACCTGTGACCATGGAAGACATTGATCCAATGTCTGTTGAAGAAATAATCATTGGCAGTCTGCCTTCAAGTCAGGGACATGACAAATTCCTTCTAGATGAATCAGAGAAACGATACCACAATGAACAATTGAACAAAGACAAGAATGGCAATTGGAGAACTAATGTTGATGGCTCCTTACTTGCAAATCACAGGGAAAGCAGTTTCTCTCAGCTCTAGAAAACATGGACACAGTGAAGGTTCAGAAGAGACCAGTTGCTTGGTGAAGAAAGTGAAATGTTTGATCTTTCCCAATTGCAAACCCCAATTTGTTCTCCAGTTGTTTGGGTAGAATCAATAAAAACTTATAACACATTTGATTTGTTCCTGCTAATGTCAAATGTGTGTGGTCAACTTTTCGATTTCTTACAATTTTCAATGTTTGAAATCTCTAGGAAAAAGAAGACCATGCTGTGATAGATGGTTAGAACAAATGTGTTGTGCAAGACTATCCATTATACAAACATCCAAAAACAGGCAAATCTGAGGGTTTGTCCAGGATCATTATGATGTCCAAAGCATCTGCAATGTCCAATGTCAAAATGACATTGGCAACCTTCTGCAACTACCACATTTTGCTTCACCTGAACCAAGATTTCCAGGCAATGAATTGGACATTGATGGATCTTACAACAGTAGGAAGCCTTGATGCCCCAAGAGATGTACAGGGTTTGTGAATTTGTCTTGTCAATGCCTACAGAAATTAATATTATTTACCAGATCATCAATTGCAAGCAAAAGACAGGATGGAATCTAAGATCCATGTGACCATGTCCTTATGGGAAATTTATCAAGAAGGTTTGAAACCAGAAGGTTGTGTCTTGAACACTCTTGACCTGCCACATACTACTTCTGGTTTTGAATACAACCACCTACCATAAATATATCCCAGATCACCTTTTGTCATATCCTAATGAGTGCTCTAGCATCTTATCCAACCACCAATGAGCATTTGAACAAATGTCTGATATGCCAGAAGACATATTCGATGCAATATATCCAATCTCTGAGATAAGCTTTTGGTTGGTCACTATGAAAGGTACAATCACCTACATTCATTGTGATTGCCAGGGTGTTGGTATGGCTATTGAAGTTGTCTGTGGGAGGAAGTTGTGGTATATTTTCTACCATCATGGTAGTTCACCACATGATAGCTATACAAAGGAATATATGAATGACTGGGAACTTGGTTTCATTCCTAGTCCTGACAAATGGGATGCCAAGGTGATACTCCTGGAGCCGGGTTCAATGCTGTAAGTGTGCCACAATCAATATCTTGAATCTACTAACAGTATTGCAGTTTTATGCATCCAGATACACACCATGCAGTCATAACCCTTGATAACTCAGTTGCAAAAGGATACCACTTGTATGCAACAACTACAATTAGCAAATCTGTCACTGGCTGGGTTCACACCTGCATGCTCAAATATGAGATAACAAATACTTTGCATCCCCAACTTCATGAACTCCTACTTTGCATGATGTGCTATTATTACCACATCATAATTCATCCTTCTGATGACAATTCAATGTGTAAGCCCTGTTGATTTCTGGCAACTTTCCTGTCTCAGTGTTTCAGCTGTACATTATCTGGAGGTTCTTCAAATGACAAGAGATGGCATACTTGACATAATCACATTGGGCAACTTTGCCATATTTTCTTCAGCACTGGCTCCATGCATTCACATAAGTGATGATATCAAGGCAGCCATTGTCATGGCAATTGGAGCCTATTTATCACTCATTGTGCACTTGAAGAAACACTTTAGGTTGATATGCCCCTCTCCTGAGCTGGACACTTTGTACAAGTCACAAGTCTGCCTTTGGTCTATGGATATAGGAGAATTTGCTGCAAGTTCAGCAGCTTATTTTGGTTGGTCCTTGATATATTATGCTGAGGCTGCCCACAAAATTGTGTGATTGAACTAGGATCATAAAGAGTTGTATGCATTGGGAGAGGTGAAGTGGGAGGTTAAAAGAGCGCTGAAGACTTATTTGCATGTTGACCTCACTGAACAATTTTTGAATGCCTTTAATACAGAAAGGAAGTGCCTTCATGTCTGTCCTCACTTTGATGTTTGGCATCAGAAAGACATTTTGGGTAAGTTTTGAGTTTGAATCATCGCCTCCATACTCATGGATAAAGCAGATTTTGACTACTACAATGATTAGGTTCTTGGGAGAGAAAGGAGTGAAGAACCAGTGTTCAGTGACACTGAGGATGACAAGCAGGAAGGAGAGCAGGATGACACAGAGGAGGACATTGAAGAGCAGGCTAACATTGAGGAGGATGAAAAGCAGAATAGTGATGTCATCAAAGAGCAGAGTAGTCTTGCAGGTGAATCTTCATTGGAATATAGCTCAGGGGACAATTGAGCTACTTATACTATATGAATTGTATCAATCATGGATCATTGAGGATAAATATGAAATATCATTTGACAGGAAAAACAATTGATTTCTTCTGACATTTCCACCAACTACAGTTGAAGCCCTCTTAACCCATACCTCTCGGTTCCACAAATTCCTATGGGGTATGAAGGATTATGGGTTTTCAGAGTTGGGTAAAAATAGGGGTCAAAATCAGGAAATTTCATTAAAAGTGTAATTATATACTTTTTGCTTCGTTTAAGTGTCTATATACTATTTTCAAGTGAAATAATCAGTAACATAAGTAGGAACCATAGACTGTGACTCATCCAAGTACATCTGGCAGCTGAAGTTGAGCAATATTGGTTTCTAAATTGCATGCAAGTGGAGTACTGATAGCATTCACATGGTCAGTGATGATAGATAATGCCTGAAGCACCTCATGATGCATGTGAGTTTTCTTGGCAGGCATCTCACTGACATCATCATATCCATCATCACTGGCAGCATCCTCTCAGGCTTTTTTTGCCTGCAGTATGGCTTGGCAGATTCTTCATCTTGAGGTGAAATTGGCTTCTTCTCAGCAAGTTGAGCTAGCAGCTTGCTTTTCTTCACATTGACCTGCTTTTTGAAATGTTTAAGGCTGGTTTTCAGGACTTTCAGAGGTTGTTGAGTCATGGCATGGAAATTTGCTAGCAAGTTACTAATTCAAGTATGGGGCCTCTTGCCAAAAAGCTATGGGTTGGTAAATTTGCTGATGAATTACTAATTAAAGTAGTGTATTTTCAAACCAGAATTGTACATTTGCTGGTAAATTAACAAATATAGACTAATTAATGTATGGGTTTTGGTAACTGGAGAGCCATGGGTTATTGGGTATGAGAGAGTAATGGGTTTTGCATCAAAATTTCCTGTGAACCAACTCAGTTCCACCCCAAACCCATGGGGTAAGAGGGATTATGGGTTATCAGAGCTATGGGTTAAGAGGGCATTGATGGTATAGATCAAAGAAGTATGACAGTTTGTTCTCATCAATAAATGATTGAACAAACAGTATGCAAAACAGTCTGTGCAATTTGGAAAATGTGATGAATCAAGTCAGGTAGTTGAAAAAAGCATTAGCAGGTCAGCTAAGTCCTGAAGGCTGTTAGGTATTCTTCAATGAGTTTGCTTGGTCAGCTACTTGGGGCTGTGCTGATCAAATTTGATGGCATGCTTGGGCAGCACCTTTGGAGGTGTACTGAGTAAATTTGATGGGAGACTTTGTCAGCCCAGCTGAGATTGCTGTTCTTTGAGTCCAAACAGTACACTCATACAGAAGGAATATCTATTTACATTCATAATTCTTGAACATAAAATTTTCCAAAAGTCTCAATAATTGTACTTTTATTTCATTTACCACCTACCCCTCCTCCACTGCACAAAATGGTCTTAATAATTATGCTATTATGCAGTATGTAGAATTTTTCCAGGGCAGAAGATCTCCTTTCTTTTTCTGCATGCAGTCATTTGGTGGCTTAACAACACATGCCAAGGGAATAAGAGCACCCAGTTGGGGAGCAGGTGATGTCTGAAAACAGCATAATATTAAAACATGTAATCTCACAATTTATCTGATGGGAACTAGCAAAGAAATTTCAGATTTCTTGGGTTGGTGAGACACAAGCAATTCATGCCTTTAATCTTATCATGGAACAAAACTCATTCAGAAATGACATATTTATTAGATATATCATCATACCAGCAGGTTCCAAGGGTAAGGAGCTGATTCTTAGGCCTCTGCAGACTCACTGAGACCATTTGGCCATTTCTTTCATAGGCTCAGCCTGTACCAAAGCACCACTCCATTTGGGAGGATAGATGGCAGCTCCATCTTAATCTTTGGTGCTGGAGCTTCCAGCAGAGGCTGAAAATTGAGAGACATTGGTGCAGTTGTCTCATTTGCACCCAACCTTTGCCAGTCATCTTAAGGTGAGCTGAATTTCACTCACTCTCTTATTTTTCAGCACTGCTGACCAGGCAATTCAAGGTTTCACCTCACATTTATTTATAGCCTGTCATTCATCATCTTTTTTCGTCACCCACCCACCACTCCCTGTGTAACTGTACTTTACATTTCATGTACTATAACTTATCACATCCTTAATACAATTAAGCCTGCAAAAGCGAGCTCAGTCAGTGCTACCCCAAGGAAAACAAAGCAGATGTTACATATCAATGAAGTATTTGTCTTTACAGGTGACAGGGTTTCTTTGGCTGTACTACATCATCATCATCTTCATCCCATATATCTGCCACTTCCAGCCCTCTTTTGTAACCCAAGGACTTCTTTGACCTTTCTTCATGAACCACCTTGTCTGCCTTGCCCTTGCCATCATAAGCAAATGAAAAGTCATCCCACAATTTTGTGCCAGGGATGACAATATGCTGGCCTTGTTCACTATGAAAGATGCATTGGCTTGGAATCACAAGGTCTGGCTTGTCATCCTTTGTAATCTAAAGTGTTACTTGTTGGTTTCATATTAAAGATGACCAATGCAAACTCATAGTACACTGCATTACCATTGAGCACTGAAATAAGGTGTCTGGATGATATGTTGTCATTGTTCTGAAATGACTAAACTCTGCAGGGCTTGGAAGTTTCAGGAAAAGGAGAGATACTATAAAGATCAGGTATGTAATCCTCATCAAAAAAAGTCTATTACTTATTTGTAGATGCAGGACCTTGTCCTGGGGGATATTTATCTAGGAAATCTCATATCACTGTCAAGGCATGTCATCACCTCCAATACCATCAAATTTGATGACAGCTACTGTCAAGTTGAGTGCAGCTACACAGCAAAAATCATTTGTGTGTACCAGCATTCTCATGATAACAAAGTGGCTATACTGGAGGTAGGTGCCATGTCTGTTGCAATCTTATTCATGACTAAAATTTGTGACATTTTCGTGATGTAGGAATTCAAGGTGGCAGTATCTGCCTTTATATCTGTCAAGTTTGTGTTTCATATTATCTGACTTATGATGATAATCCAGCAATTTGTTGGGTAGACACTGAAACATTGCCCAAGTCTTTGGTCTATGCAGATCACCAAACTGGCAATTGTATTTCATGGTGAGACCACTGTTTCTTTCTGTCTGTTCATTAATATGACTTCTCTGGACAGGGAGTGTCCAGATCCCTTTTGATGATTATGAATGTGGCTTAACTGACAAGCAAATCATCTCATTCTATGTTCAAGTGGTGAAATATTCTCTCTTTGACACTTCAGGCACAGATGACTGATTTCCTGCTGCTCAACTGAGCAGTTCCACAATTTAGAGGTATGTTTTGTTCAACTGCAGAAGTATACACCTAAGCATCTATTCTGTAGTTGGTTTGTGAGTATTTGTCTAGCCACTCCATGTTTGTCAATCCTCTTGGAAGGACAGATGTCAGTCTAGTCACAGATCTTGCTGAGTTTGAATATGCTAATGATTTAGCAGAAAAGTTCGATCTGTGTCAATGAATACAGGCAAATTTTCTGTTAGACCCAAACTTCATGTGACCCTAACAGTGTCAAACAACCAGTTACTTTGCACTCAAGTAATCCTGGTGGAGCCACTTGTTAGCATAAAGATGAGGCTAAGCCTTAGTCCTTAGCTTAGTGAGTGAGCAGTAGACATAAGTTGGTATGATATAACTTAGCTCGAAGCTGGGGTTTTACCAGTGAGAGCATACCTACTTAAATACATGGATGGGATGTGACTGTTGTACAGTATTAGGTGCCAGTGTTTGGCCAGTGAGAAGAATCCAGTGGGAAAGAACAGATAGCATCCATAATAGAACCTGGTAGGTACAAGGAGTTCGACTAATCTAGCGATGGAGATGAGGGACAAGAGGAGCAATGTGATGATTGAGCAGTTAAGTGATGTGGTCAACTGGGGTTAGGGTTGAAAAAGGGGTAAAAATCATAACATTACCCCCTCATTAAGACTGTCATCCCAACAGTCAAGAATCCGATGTCAACATTACAATTTAGGTAGTTGTTGATTGCTTCTTGAGCATGCATCAATTGGTCTGACCATATCCATTGGTTTTCTTCATCTCCATATCCCTTCCACTTGACAAGATAGTCAGTGACTAATCAGGATGGTTGATTTTTCTTTCCCCATACCCAATGTGTTCAACTGTCTATGATCGACTCCACTTCATATTCCTCTTCTTCATCAACAAGTTTGGGAGGGGGCAGTGGTGGTCACTGTTGGTTTGGGAATTGAGGTTCCTCATAAGGGGATAGTAGCAACTTGTTAAAGACAGGGTGAATGTGCTATGATATTGGTAGTCATAGTTTATAGGCTGAGGTGCCTATCTTGGTGAGTATGGGGAATGGGCTGACATGCTTGTCATCAAGCTTTTTCTTGGGTCTGGGTAGGTGCAGGTTGTTGGCATCAAGCCATACCTTGTCACCTACTTGGTAGGTGCAAGAGGGTTGCTTCCTGGCATCATACTGCTTTTTCATGGTGGTAGCAGCCTTTTTGAGGGCAGAGCATGTCTCTTCATGGATTTGCTTCATGATGTTAGCAAAGTTGGTAGCTGCAGGGACAGAGCAGAAGCATGTGGTGGAGTCAGGTATGCAGCACAGGTGTTGTCTGTAATTGACCATGAATGGTGATTTGCCTGTGGCTGAGTGTATACAGTTGTTGTGTTGGAACACAGCAATGGGTAACCATTGTGCCTAGTTGTTTTGATGGTAGTTCAGGAATAGTTGTAGGTACTTTTTGATTTCCTGATTGGTGTGTTCCATCTGCCCATTGGTTTGAGGGTGATAGGCAGTGGATGAGTTTCTGGTGATGTCTAGGCTTTGGTATAGGTCACTCATGAATTTTGACACAAACTGTGGTCCCTGGTCGCTGATGACCTTCTTTGGCAAACAGTAGCATGTGTATACTTCATCACAGAGGATCTTGGCCCATCCCTCCAATGACAGGTTTGTTTCACATGTGACTGGTATGATCAGTTTGGAGAACTGGTCAATGATCAAGAGGATGGCATCATGCCCATTGGACAGGGGTAGTCCAATGATCATGTTGACAGATATGTGCACCCATGGTTCTGTCAGGATCTCATTGGGGTGTAGTGGGGCAGGTTTGGCATGTGTGTGTGTCTTGGTTCTTTGACAGGCTTCATACCCTTGGATGTACCTTGCAACATCATTGCTGAGCTTCAGCCATCAGTAGTTGCACTGAATCAATTCCTTGGTCTTTGCAACTCCTGGGTGTCTGGCCATTATGTGGTCATGACAGCTAGCAATAATGTCACCTTGTAGTGCTCAATCCTTTGGTACATAGATGTGTCCATCATAGTAGAGTAGCCCCTGGTTCATTGTTAGTCCCCACTTGTGAGTGAGAGAGTCAGCAATGCTGTGATCCCACAGTCCCTTCTTAACTGTCACATCCCAGACCCTCTCTTCTACCTTACTTTTAGTCAGCATGACTAGTGCTTGTATGAAGTACCTTCCAGGAAGCATGACTGTTTCTTGATTGTCATTGTGTCTCTGATTGTGGTCAGCCCTTCGGCTCAACAGGTGTCCACCTTTCTGTTTGTGCTGCCTGGTTTGTGGTGTAGGGTGAGGTGGTATTTGGCCAGCTCCATTATCCAACAGGCCTGCCATTGGTTCAACTTCTGTGGCTGTCTGAAGTATTGGAGATTCTGGTGGTTGGACCAGACCTCAAACAGTTGTTTTGCACCCATTAGATAGTGTCTCCATTCAGCAAGGGTGTGCATGATGGCTAATAACTCCTTGTCATAGATCTCAGTTCTATTCTGTTACTGTGAGTGCCTTTAACAGGAAGGCTACTGGCTGCCATAGTGTCCCTTGCTGTTGGGAGAGCACTGCTCCCACTGCTCCTTCACTTGAGTCTGCCTCCACTCAGAACTTCCCCTCATCTGTTGGTATTGCTAGGATCACATCCCTGCTCAGCTTCCTTTTTAGCTCCTCAAATGCCTGTTGTTGTGCCACTCCCCACATCCATGGCTCTTTCTCCATGAGTTTCATCATTGGCCACATGATTTTGCTATAATCCTTGATGAATCTCTGATAGAGGTTTGTGAAGCCCAGGAAGGATTGGAGCTCCTTTTTCTTTGTCAGGGTTGGCCATTCTGCAACTCCTCTCATCTTCACCTCATCCATTCAGATGGACCTCTCACTCACAATTACCCCCAAGTACTCAGTCTCAGTGGTTTCAAACTTGCATTTCTTGGCCTTGAGGTATAGTTTGTGTTTCCTTAGGGCCTCCAGTACCTGTCATACCATTTTCCGGTGTTCCTCATGCATCTTTGAAAGGATGAGTATGTCATTGAGATATATGGTGACCTTGCCAGTGGCAATGAGGTCCTTAAAAATGTTGTTCATCATCCATTGGAAGGTGGTGGGGGTGTTGGTGAGTCCAAAGAACATGATGGTGGGTTCAAATAGTCCTTGATTGGTGTGAAATGCCACCTTCCACTCATCTCCCTCCTTGATGCAGACATTGTTGTATCCCCACTGGACATCAAGTTTGGTGAAGTACTTTGCTCCCTTGAGCTTGTCCATTAGTTCCAATATGAGGGGTAGAGGGTATCAGTTCTTTATGGTCATCTTATTCAGTTTCCGGTAGTTCTGGATGGGTCATAGCTTACCATCCTTCATCTTGATGAAGAAGAAGGAGGAAGCCATCAGGGATTTGCTGGGTTGGATCCTCCCCAAGGCCAGGTTCTCATCAAGGAACTTGTGGAGCTCATCCTGTTCATGAAGGTTCAGTGGGTAGATTTTGCAGTCCAGGGTATGGGATGCATTGGGGACTAGTTCAATGGCATGGTCCCATGGTTTCTGGGGTGGAAGCTCATCAAAGTTTTCTTTGGCAAATAAGTCCTCAAAGTCCCTGCACCATTCAGGGACCAGCTCTTTGAATGTCCATTCCTCCCTCCCCTCATAGGCCTTTGCTGCCAGGTCATTGGCAATGTGGGCGCATATCTGTATCTCCTCCATCATGTCCACCACCAGGATTTGGTCACTATCCTCCAGTTCCTCATCCCAGGGGTTGTCTTCATCAGCATCAGGTAGGGCATATTCAATTCTTTGGCAGTGACACCTGGCAAAGGTGAAGGTGCCAGTCTTCCAGTTGATGAGTGGGTTATGGTGCTTAAGCCAGTCATGCCCTAGGAATAGGTCTCTGTCACCCAGGTCGGTTATGGTGAGATTGATCCTCTTGACATGCTCCCTGATCCTCAGTCAGAGTTCAACAAAGTCAGTGATCTCCCCTGCCTTGTTCCTGGTCCTGTTGGCATTGAAGACTGGGATAAGGTGACCAGCAGGCTGGGTGACTAGGTGGTGTTTATCAACAAAGGACCTATTGATCAAGCTTCCGGTACAGCCACTGTCAATGAGCACCTTTGCTGTCAGTACCTGGGCCTTTTCCAGGGTCTCTATTTCAACATCAGTGAGTAGATCCTTGCTAGTCAAGCAGGAGGCATATATGAAGTGTCTGGGCCCCCTCAACTCTTCCAACCATTCTAGGGCCTCAGAGTGGCTCGCCTCATGGAGTCTTCAAATGAGGTTGTCATTCACTTCATCCTGACAGGTTTTATGGACCCAGGTGTGTAAGGTGCCCACCACCAAGTCATGCACAAAGATTGCTCTCCACACCCACTCAGAGCTTCAGGGTTTGAGCCACTCCTTTGGGTCATGCAGATATTGGGGCATCGCCTGGGGTTCCAGCAGCACATCATCAGTGGTTAAATTGATGATAATCCCAGTCTTCTTGTCCCAGGGCCACATCCCCCACTGCCTGTTCTGGTCGACATAGTACAGGAAAGACAGGGCAGGGATAGGAATGTGGCTTGTCATATGGGGCATGCAGGCCCCCATTCAGCCCCCTTCACTAGTCATGGTAGCGGTGAAGAGGCAAGTCGCTGCGTGCAGCCAAAATGGACTCGAAATGCGAGCAGAGACTACAGACTCTGAATCACACTCTAACCCTCAATGCTACAACCACACACAACAACCACACACTCTTTAGTTCATGGGGGATTATAATGCGATAGAAGCAAGCAGTGGAATTGATAAGATGGGTTCTAGGACCTCGAATACGCTTTAAACAGGTGTGCTCCCTGATTTTCTAGACTTCTCTAAGTCTAAAGACTTTTGTTACAAGAGGTGGCGACTTTGTCGCCGGGCCTCAAGGCAATATCACAAATGCACCGTCCCAGATGCAGAGTGCAACACAATTCACCCTTAAAACACACAAATCTAACCCAAGCACAATGCGCTCTTCCAAGAGACGCTCCCAAATCCAATCCACAAGAGCCACTGGGTTTGAACCAATGCGCTCTAGCTTCCTAACCGATCGTAACTCCACAGGGTTTGAACCTGTGCCGAATCAGAGAAACCCAAAAACACAATAACACCGTCCCACAAGCCAAAGGGTTTGAACCTCTGCCACTTGGGGAAAAGAGCGCAAGCTAATCAGTCCAAAGGGTTTGAACCTCTGCCGACTGTAGCTCCACGCGTCACCTGAAACCCTACACACACGAGAGCGCAAGCGCTCTGGCCTCCCTAACGTCCCCTAGATGAACTTAGAGTTGATCACACTTCACACAGAGTTTTTACTGCTGTGAACCAATCTCTATATTCGAAACTACTGACTGAACCGACTGAGAGTGTCAACTTTTGCTTACACACTACACAGAGGGGGCCTGAAGCTTGTCTTCTACTCCGTATCTACTGTATTTATATGCGCTCTCCATTCCAAACCGACTCTACGTATTAGGCAATGGTCCATGCACCAAGGAGCGCATCCGGCATGCCTCCCTATGGTCATCATTCTGACTCGTTTATTTCCGGCCTTCGGATTTGAGTCCTACTGAGTCACTGCCTGTCCAGCAGAGAGTGCTCCTTATGTTTCTGAGCAGCATGTGCTACCTCCGAGCATCGTTTTCAGGAGAGCGCGCCCTCCACATGCTCCTCTGTTATCCCCAGTCCAGGTCCATGTGTGGTTTAAGTTCCCTGGTCCTGTTTCATCTTTTAGGTTATCTTTTCCTTGGTACTGGGCTTTCCATTTGCCATCCTGAGTGTTCCTGCACTGCCATGATCTCCAAGGTCTGGAGCCTGTTGTTTCCTTATGATATCACTGCGCTCTGGTGTGCCTGTCGATCCTCGATCACCGGTTCATGTCTGATCGCATCAGCCCGTGATCTTTTAGTGGAGTGGGCCGTGTCTAGTGTCAACCACATCGACTTCATAGCCAGTTTGACCCTTCTGGTGCCATTCTGGACCTAAGTCTCGTGCTCCACCTGTTGTCAGCCCTGGCTTGTCAGTCGCCTGCACCCTATTGGCGAGAGCGCACTCTGAGGGGTGAATCAGTCCCGTTTTAGGGGTGCCAGACTTTGCAATGCTACGAAATCCCGGTATTGAGCACTTTCCATGCTTAAACAGCCTTACAGCGTCTCAGCGGTCTTGGTTTTGCTTGCTGGGACACTTGTGACCAGGGGTGAGGGCTTCCCTGCTAGCTCTTCTGTTGAGGCTGGGGTCACCTCAGCCATGCCCTCAGAAGCAGACAGGGTTTTGGCAGGCTTCACATGTACAGTCATGGGATGGTTGTGGTGTGTTGCAACTGCTTCTGCTGGGGCTGCTTCTGGTGTGATTCTTTTGTGCTCTGGATTGTGTTGGTTGATCTGGGTATATTCAAATGTGTAGGTACTGGGGGCATATCATAAGTACTATTACAATTCAATGACAATGCACTAGAGCTAATTTTGTCCATAGCTGATCAAGTGGAATTGCTCACTCATTGGCCTATCATTTTACCTCCTCAATCCCACTAGTAGTGGGTGTTTCCTCAGCAGTGTTGTACTCATTCTCAAGCTTCTCAATGATGGCACAGATCTGTGTCTGAGTTTGGATTGGTCAGGGTTTCTTTGGTTTGGGGCAAGCCACTGATGAGCCTCAGGGCTCTGTATGCTCCAATTTCGCAGATTTCTCCCTTTAGCAGACTTTCAGCAAACCAATGATTCCACACAAGCCCATATATACTTTAGAGGGCTTTTCCGATGCTTTCCTGACACCAATACCTTGGCAATACCCTGACAACTCCATTTTTGACACAAATCTGCAGATTTAGCACCACCATTACCAGAATAGGACCTAGAGCACATTGCCAACATCTCCAGCATTGCCGCATCAAAGCACACAGGCACAGCCATGCGAATGGAGCTTCTCGACATTGATCCAGTGATCATAGGGGCTTCATCACAGCAATTTGATGATTTCCACAGCAAGAACACTCTTTGGCAACTTCAGAATTAGTTGGTTATTGCTGTATAACCACAAGACATTGATGCACATGATACTTTGGCAGTACTCAGTCATTTCTGACAAGTATTCTCAACTCCAACACCACAAATAAGGCAGAATCTAATGCTGGAACTATGAAAATCAAAGGCACAGACATGAATAAGACAATGCATAAGACCTGATGTATAGTCAGAAGGCCAGAAACACATATGTTAATGCATAGCCTTCTAGATATACCACAAGGATGCCATTTTATTTATATCTTACTATATAAACCCAGTAATTTCATACTTTACAGTTAGTTACTTTCTCTATTCCGTTCCCCCACATACACACATTGATTTGTTTACCTCAGTAACTCACCCAGCTTTGACAATACTAATAGTACAAGTTTTAATAGTGATTACATTCACCACAAAGCAGGGCTTGACCTAGTTAAAGCCAAGACACTTCACAATCATCCATCAACTTAAAACCTTCACTCTCATCATTGTTTTACTTCATTACTGGCATCTACTCAGTGTTAGTAAGTGATAACTGTGCAGTACTCACCTCTTTTAGTTTTATAGGAAAGAATTAGCTTCAATTTCACAAGATCAGATTAGTTTTAACAGTTTTCATTTTTATAAGACATTAGCAAACCCATTTGGGTGTCAAGAGCAGACAAATAGTATTGGATAGTTATAGGGCAGCTCTATTGTGAGCATTGCAAGGATAGGTTTTGAACAGATTTTAGTATTGACAAGCTTAGGGCAGCTCTAGTGTGAGCTTCACAGGAAATAGTATTGACCAGTTATAGGAATTGATTTGACAAGAGATAGGACCAGACAAAGGAAACAAAGTATAGTTTTGACAAAGATTGACAGTTTATAGAAATTAGAATGAAAAGAATCATCACAGATAAAGCTGAGGAACCCAGAAATAAAGACAAGACCTGCTATTGCACTGCTATAGCCACAGAAACATTGACACAGACCCATACTGAGACAATTAGGAGCTCATTTAATACCAACATAATACCAACAGCCATTTTACATATCCCAGTTCCATTCCCATCCAGTTTCCTAGTTTTACAACATGCATCAGACCAGATAACAGAGACCAAAGGTGACTCAGAGCATCAGAATCTGTAGTAACTTCTCACAAGACTAGAGAGAAGTCCCCCCAAAGATGACAAGCCAGTCAATGTAGAACAGCCTGATTTGTCCAGTCCTGAATATGCATAGTGTTTTGCCAGTGAAATTGACATGAGTATGGAGGTACTCAGAAAGCTCACACACAAATATACAACACACCCGAGGAGTGACTTATGAACAAAACTAGTTGTTCTGTAATACTGACACAAAGCTGAGATACCACTATTTCCATTTTGGTTCTTTACACCGCAATATTCCAGAAGTATCTGACAACTATTCACCAGTTTATGTTTGGAGATCACTAAACCATCTGAACACCTCATCACCGCTGCCATGTGTCCTTTCTCATTACAGTCATAGCAGCATCCCTCCCTTTGGGCTGTAAGACAGTCAATGTCCATGGGTTGTCCTTGCCTGCCATAGGTCATCCCTGTCCCTGTGATGAGGTGGTCAGATGGTTTAGTGATCTCCAAACATAAACTGGTGAATAGTTGTCAGATACTTCTGGAATATTGCGGTGTAAAGAACCAAAATGGAAATAGTGGTATCTCAGCTTTGTGTCAGTATTACAGAACAACTAGTTTTGTTCATAAGTCACTCCTCGGGTGTGTTGTATATTTGTGTGTGAGCTTTCTGAGTACCTCCATACTCATGTCAATTTCACTGGCAAAACACTATGCATATTCAGGACTGGACAAATCAGGCTGTTCTACATTGACTGGCTTGTCATCTTTGGGGGGACTTCTCTCTAGTCTTGTGAGAAGTTACTACAGATTCTGATGCTCTGAGTCACCTTTGGTCTCTGTTATCTGGTCTGATGCATGTTGTAAAACTAGGAAACTGGATGGGAATGGAACTGGGATATGTAAAATGGCTGTTGGTATTATGTTGGTATTAAATGAGCTCCTAATTGTCTCAGTATGGGTCTGTGTCAATGTTTCTGTGGCTATAGCAGTGCAATAGCAGGTCTTGTCTTTATTTCTGGGTTCCTCAGCTTTATCTGTGATGATTCTTTTCATTCTAATTTCTATAAACTGTCAATCTTTGTCAAAACTATACTTTGTTTCCTTTGTCTGGTCCTATCTCTTGTCAAATCAATTCCTATAACTGGTCAATACTATTTCCTGTGAAGCTCACACTAGAGCTGCCCTAAGCTTGTCAATACTAAAATCTGTTCAAAACCTATCCTTGCAATGCTCACAATAGAGCTGCCCTATAACTATCCAATACTATTTGTCTGCTCTTGACACCCAAATGGGTTTGCTAATGTCTTATAAAAATGAAAACTGTTAAAACTAATCTGATCTTGTGAAATTGAAGCTAATTCTTTCCTATAAAACTAAAAGAGGTGAGTACTGCACGGTTATCACTTACTAACACTGAGCAAATGCCAGTAACGAAGTAAAGCAATGACGAAAGTCAAGGTTTTAGGTCGATGGATGATGGTGAAGCATCTCGGCTTTAACTACATCAAGCTCGGCTTTGTGGCAAACGAAATCGCTATTAAACATGTACTATCGGTATTGTCAAAGCTGGGTGAGTTACTGAGGTAAACAAGTCGATATGTGTATGTGGGGGGAACGGAATAGAGGAAGTAACTAGTGTACAGTATGAAATTACCGTGTTTATATAGTAAGATATAAATAAAATGGTGTCCTTGTGGTATATCTGAAGGGCTATGCATTAGCATATGTGTTTCTGACCTTCTGACTATACAGCAGGTCGTGAACGTCGCCTTTTTCGTGTCGTCGTCTTAAATTTTCTTGCTCTGGCATTAGAACCATTCCGCATTCGTCGTCTTTATGCTGTGGATAATGCCGAAAAGGGATGAGTACCCTTTAGGTAGCATGTGCGTCTAAGTCCTGTGGTTATACAGCAATAACCAATCACTAGCCCTAAGTCCCCACTGGGTGTACTCGCTGCAGAATCAACAAATTGCTGTTGCTGAGCTCCTATAAGGCCGGGCCGTCGATATTACCGGTCCATGCTTGTGACTGCGCCTATGCGACTTGATGCGCTAATGCTGCTGATGTCGGTATTGCGCCCTATTACCTCTAATGGTTTAAGCTGGTTTAAAACCGAGGAGATATGTTGAAATTAGCTGCGTCGTCTCGACATTAAGTCGTTAAGGTCGGAGAACGTCAGAAAACCCCAATAAAGTATATATGGGCTTGTGTGGAATGTTTGGTTTGGTGAAAGGCTGCTGGAGGGATAAATCCGCAAAATTGGAGCGTACAGAGCCCTGAGGCTCATCAGCGATACCTCAGATCCAGTTCCTGAGATATTGCATGGGGGTCAAATGCGTCGGTGTCTGAAAAAGTGACTAACAATTTTTTATGAGTCTGATGGCTATTAGAAAAATAGTGTTTATGGCCCCACCATAGCAATGCCATTGTTGTGAGTAGGAATAGACTTCAGTCACATGAAGTACATGGCAAGGTTGACTAGACGAACACATATTCGTGGTCAAATAGGTGGTGGTGGTGGTGGTGGTACAATGCCAAGAAACATTTGTGATCGGTACAAAAGTCAAAACAAGGTCAAACAGAATTCGGCAGCCTTGTGGCTGTGAAGCTCAACATTAATTCAGCTTAGAATTGACTTTGCTCGATTCCGCACGTAAGCGGTCCTTTCCGACCTTCTTCTGTATACCGATTGACAACATCTGAATTTGTGAAGGGAACAGAACACGAACGTAGGGATCAATTCGTTGAGTGCTTGCAAAACTCAAGCATATGCCTGGCTTTGTATTTTTCAATACATCTTACGAAACGCGACCCTCAGTGTTCCCAATCCATGAACACGTTATCTGATACTTATTTCATAGGGGCCGGGTGTCAAGGTCTGTGACTCAATCTTCATATCTTCCGAGTCATTGCTGATTCATACTTCACATCTTATTAGTCGCAAGAATCAACGGAATGCGGCGACAGTCCAGTAGCGAATTGTACTTGATTGTCAAAGAAGCATAAATGCTGGCATTCATGACTCACTTTAGCATTATCAAGGGGATCAAAAATTGGGAATCCGAGTCGTGACGGCACTTCAGTTTTTCGGCTCAGCGGTTTTCGCTCTCAGTAAAGGGCCTACATTCTAAGGTTTGCCTCTGAGCCCACGTTGTTACTGTGTTGACTCTATTCGTTCTATGTGCAGGCGCTTCATACGAAGAGCTGTCTATGGCGTGGCTCGGAATAACATTAATAATCAACGCGACAGCCTCTGTCTTGGAACGACGCGCGTACAAGGATCAATGTATATCACCACCGCCCGCCGACCGCCCGGGCACGAGTCATATTGCAAATTGTTGTCAGCGGTGACATGCAATGCCACTTCGGGACAAATGCTCCTGAATTGAGCAAGTCTGATAAAAGGAACCCTGTGCCAACAGGCCACCCAGCATTCCCCAGACATGGCAGATCATAACATGGCCACATTGATGTCACTTTCTGGACGAGTAGGCCTTGTCACGGGCGGTGGCACGGGAATGTAAACCTCACGTTTCTCAATTACGACTCAAGGATTGATTCGTGGACAGAGGACTCAGCATTGCCAAAGTATACGCCGCAAATGGAGCCAAGGTTTACATCACTGGTCGAAGGCTGGAGGTGCTCGAAAAAGCTGCAGCGTCTGTCACAGGTGTCCCAGGATCAATAATTCCGTATCTGCGCCGTCTTTTCTCTAGGATAGTCATTGTTAACCCATTCATAGGCTGCGAATGGATGTGACAGACGAAGAGAGCGTTAAAGCTGGTGCAACGTACATCGAAGGAATCGACGGCAAGCTCGATATCCTCGTCAACAAGCCAGTCCATGATAACCGATTCCCCTCCTTCGTTCTGATGGTCTTCGTAGTGCTGGAATTGGCGGGTCTGTCCGTGACCCTGACTTCATCACGAAAAAGTTCGCTGCAGAGGACCCTTTTGAACCGGAAACCGTACAGATCTGGGAAGACATTTTTGCACTCAACACCATAGCGCCATTTTTTGTCATACGCACCTTCCAGTCCCTCCTCGTCAAAGGAGCGCGGTCTCGTCCCCAAGGCACCTCAAGTGTCATCAACATTAGCAGTGTGGCGTCAAAGATGAACTCACCATCACCCATAACTTCTGTACGCGCCCTGCCATTCGTTTAAAGCCCGAGCTCACTTAACTTGATTGAGATCGCATACGGCGCGACAAAAACCGCATTAGATAGACTCACGCTTGTCCTGGCCGCAAGTTATGCAGGAAGAGGCGTCCCAATTCGTGTGAACTCGCTGCAGCCTGGCGCCTTTATGACGGAGCAGCTGAGTCCTGAGTTCATGGAGGAACTGAAGACGAAGCCTGTTCCTGGACAGGTCGCTCCAATACCTGCAAGGAGGCTTGGGACGTGAGCATTGTTGAATATTGAAATGAGATAAATTGCTGATTTGAGCTTCTAGTGATGCGGAGATGGGCAGGACGGCAATCTACCTGGCAGTGTCGGATTATACGAATGGGGCGATTTTATGCCTTGATGGTGGATTATCGCTAGTTAATCCTTAACCATTCGGGTATGATACCAGATGTGTAACTTTCGTGAAATGAACCTCTGGTTTCAACCTGCATGCCCAATTCGTGTCTAAACTTGGTTTCAGTACGTGATCACTACTAACGACTGAATAATGCGCATTTTCTGAAATTACCAACCACAAAAATGGAAGGAATAGAGATTGAAAAAATTGCTCAGGAGCCCTGCGGAGGTTATTCCTTTTCCGCCTGCAACACAGGTTTGAGTTTGGCGGTATTCGGTCTACACTTCGCTATGAAATGCGGTCCTCCCGGTACTTCTCCCGGAGTCATCGCTGAATCAATTACGCTCGGTGTCGAACAAGGACGTCGACTTATCCTCATCTCCGGAGAAAATAACTCGGTGTAACAAGATTACTCCCTCCCACCCAGTGGCTCTGGATTACCGAGGGACATACGTATAGATATAGAGCTCGACAGAATCTGATATTTTACTTTGATTAGGCAGGCCAACATGAAGGTGAATTGAAATACTTTGTTTCAGCAATCAAACCCATCACTTCCAGCAAGCTTATATTTCTTATCAGGGACTGTCCACGAGGTCCCGGAATAACAGACATAATCACCACGCATGTCACTTGCTTGCCACGGTATGCGCCCAAGAGCTGATACATAAAACTCCTGCCCCGATAACACCGAGAACCATCCCTTTCGTTACAACGCCTACGAGTGAGCAGTTTTTTGCATAGTATAACCGCTACTTACCGCACTACCGAGATACAGTATTGCTGAATAAGACCAGGAGTCTATGCCTTCTAGACAACCAGGACTGAATAAAAGGGCCAACCCGCAGACGCTATTCAACAATCCCCAATCATGGCAGATCTCAACATGGCTACAGTGATGTCGCTTTCTGGTCGAGTAGGCCTCGTTACAGGGGGAGGAACGGGGATGTATGTTTGTTTCACGATTGTGGCTAACGATTGACTGTCCGACAGAGGATTCATGATCGCGAAAGCGTTTGTTGCAAACGGAGCTAAGATATACATCACTGGGCGCAGGCTGGACGTTCTAGAACGAGCCGCGGCGTCAGTCACCGGTGTCCCGGGATCCATAATCCCGTAAACAGCCTTTCTTTCGTTATGACGTCTATCTAGCCTGACACACTTGTAGACTTCAGATGGACGTTACAGATGAAGAAAGCGTTAAGGCTAGCGCGAAGCGTATTGAAGAAATTGATGGGAAGCTTGACATTCTCGTTAACAAGTTTGTCAACATTACCACTCCCAGTTCGCTCGTCCATGCTAACGACACGGTAGTGCCGGATTTGCTGCCTCTCTCCGTGACCCGGATTTCATCACTAAGAAGTACGCTGCGGAAGATCCTTTTGAACCTGAAACTATACAAAACTGGACTGATATATTCGCGCTCAACACAATTTCCCCGTTCTTCATTATACGCACCTTCCAATCCCTCCTCGTCAAAGGAGCGCATTCCCGTCCCCAAGGCACCTCGAGTGTCATCAACATTACCAGCGTAGCGGCGAAGATGAACATAACGTCGCCATTTATTACTGTCTGTGCCTCTGGCTTTGATTTTTGTTTCTTTAAAAATTTGAGTTCGCTTGCCCTGATTTAGGTCGCATACAACGTGACGAAAGCCGCTTTGGACAAACTCACTCTCGTTCTGGCAACGAGTTTTGGTGGGCGAGGTATTCCGATTCGGGTGAACGCGCTGCAGCCTGGCGTATTCGCGTCGGAGATCATGACTCCTGAGCTTTTGGAGCCACTCAAGACGCAATTGCTACCTGGACAGGTCGCGATGATACCTGCCAGGAGGCATGGGTCGTGAGTATCTCGAGTATTGGACTGATGTCGATTGTTCATCTGCGTTCTAGGGATGCTGAGATGGGTATGACGGCGGTCTACTTGGCAGTGTCTGATTATACTAACGGAGCGATTTTGAGTGTTGATGGTGGATTATCGCTGGTCAATCCTTGAACATTGTCCGAGTTCTGTATCTGATGCAGGACATCCATGGAATTACCTTTCTTTTATCTTAACTTTCAGTGCGATGTGTGCTGGACGTCTGAACACCAGCCATCAGCTAGCAAATATACTACTACTCATGAGCCTACCGAAACTCTTGAATGAGCCTCGGGGAGATTCTGTCAAATACGAAGATTGTACCCTGGCGACGACTTCGGAAAGGGGAAGAATGGACGGGACTCGCGCCTCAGCTGGAGCTGCACGAAGACCGTGGTAGGCTTATGACTATCCCCATACTGATTTCAAGCCCGGCCGTTGGCAACCAAAGTTCAATTCGATGCAAGGATACAGATGAAGACAAACCATTCTGAGGTATCACTGGCAGTATGGACCGGAATAGACTACGTCTCGGGGGGCAGCAATCATCAGAGATGTCACCTTATCGCCGCCTTCTCAATGTCGCTTAGCGCTGCCGAAAATTAATGACGTTCGTATTGGAGGAATATTGAAACTATCTTAGCCTTGCGGATAACGACGGTCCTAGAACATTTCTTCCATTGACCACGCTCTTCCCCCTGTTCATCTCTGCCATAGGATATCTCGTTGCGACTGCATTGGTACGCTGCAAGTGTTGTTGTTCCGTCCGTTGTGGTAAACTATCAAGTCTTTTATGAACTCGGGCTGCCAGGCATATTCAGACTTTCTCCGTCGACAAGCTTCAGTTCGCGGTGCTCCTTCTTCTTGTACTCTCCCAGTACTTACTATCTCTCTCCCGTGTCAATTTCTCTCTGTGTTAATCAAACACGTTCCCTCGCATCAATCCTCGACTTGAATTGACTCGGAGTCAACAGATAACATTCCTATCATTGCGATGGTCCCCTCGGTTACCGTGCATCCCGTTTTGACCTTCCTACTTGCCGCGGCATTTACTTCAACCCTGAGTGCAGCGCAAAGGTCAGATACAACATTGTCATTCAATCTTCTTCCGCTCATCAGACAAGTGCACAGGACATGCGCATCCTACGTGAACCCTGCAGACATCATAGCAGCCGAAACACAATTTCTCATCGATTCTGCCCTCCAAGGCTTTGAGACTCCAAACGCTGTTTCTGGTCGGGCCTCCACGCCTGTAAATGTATACTTCCATGTTGTCAGTCAGAACGCCACAATTGGCCACGTCTCGTGGGTACCACATAAAAACCGCTGGCTCACAGAATTGATCCATCATGCTTTGCGTACAGAGACGCCCAAATAAAAGACCAGATGAAGGTCTTAAATAGCGCCTTCTCTAACACAAGCCTTTCCTACGTTCTTGCTGAGACCACTCGGACCATCAACTCTGATTGGTTTAATAATGCAGGTCCCGACAGTTCCCAGCAGACCGCAATGAAGAAAGCTCTTCACCAGGGGGGGAAAGTGGATTTGAATATCTACACAGTCGGGTCGGTTTACTTTTTCAACTGACGTTAATAGAAGGTTTTACCCACCTCTGCTCCGCTATAGCTTTACGTCCAGCGACACGGCTGGATTACTAGGATACTCGACTTACCCATGGGAATATTCCTCTGCTCCTACAGACGACGGCGTTGTTGTTCTGTTCTCCTCCCTGCCAGGAGGCTCTGTAAAGAATTACAACCTTGGCCATACTGTGTCACATGAAGTCGGTCACTGGGTCGGTCTTTACCATACATTTGAAGGTGGATGCTCGGGATCGGGAGATTATGTTTCAGATACGCCCGCAGAGGCATCTCCTGCTTCTGGATGTCCATCGGGACGAGATACTTGCACGGGAAATAGTGGGGTAGATCCGATTCGTGAGTTCTGTAATCTATATGTGCAATTCTGCTAGCTAACTATGTTCATAGATAACTACATGGACTATTCATATGATAGCTGCATGACCGAGTTTACTGCTGGTCAGGCAACGCGGATGAGAATGCAGGTGCAGACATATCGAGGAATTACTGTTTAAGTTAGACTTTTTTATCACATCTTTGTCCGCAGTGCGCCGTATCCTATAATAAATCGAGAAAAATAGTAGGTTACTTTCCATCTGTCTGGCAAATAACCTTAATACGAATGTTTTCAAGGTCCCTGTTGGTGCTACGCGTGCGCAAGGCTATTCTTTCAAGCAGTGGAGAAAATATAGCATTCGCCGCAGGTACCAGAGTTCATCTGATCATGGCTATAACAAACATTGAGGGTAGGACAAATCCGAGTTAAATAGATCCTTACGAGCTCACAGCATTGCTGTGGAGGCCAATCCATCTAACTCCAGCACATTCGCCAGCATTGATTTGGTAATTTCAAGGATAGGAATTGAAGTAAACTTCATCGCAAAGGATATTGTCGATAGCTTAGTAAAATGTGCTAGAAAGCGAAGCGGCGAACTTTAAGCTTCGTCATTGTATGTGCAGATGATACTAAGATAATAGGGTCATACAGAAATCTGTATTTATAGCAGAATTACAGAGGCTCAAGCAACGTGAAAAAGATTATGAGTCAGATGACGTGTGAGATGGTATGAGAAATAGAACCTTCCCGGAAACTGTAAGAGGGGATATGTCCTATGAGTCACGGGAGCCTTTGGTTCTGGTGAATGTACCACCTATAACTGCTAGGCAAGATAAAAGATAACAAACTAGGCTCTCGATTCTCCTAGAAAGTGCGGCTAGCATTCTTGGACTGAGCCGAAAGTAAGGATGGGTAATTTTCCATGCAAGATTATTGTGCATTATGACGAACCCCATGGGGTGACATCGGGATATTCAGTAGTGCGCCTCTATCCTCAGTCTCTAAATCCATTCTGATGACCTCAATGCCTCCGCGCGATGAAAAAAGCCTTGATAAGCTCGTGCTCGATCCCGAGTTGAGTCTTGCTGGAAGGTATTCCAAGTTGGTGAAATCCAGTGGATTTCACCAACTTGACATCCATCCAACCTGGCTTATTTGCGTCATAGATGGTTGTTTCTGAGGTTTTAAAGATGATCAAAATGAAAGTTGCGTCACCCATACCGCGAGACGACCTAAGACACGAGTCATTTTGGTATCTCGCATTTAATATCAAGTCAAGCTTGGCACAGTAATTACCTACTTGTCGGCTTATACGAACGGAACGATCTTAAGCGTTGATTAAAGATGGAATAATGTTAGCGAACTCTTGAATTTTGTTAGATATTACAGACGAAATAGGTCTATATGCGTTATAGACGAGGAGGAATGCTAGTGGCTCACCGTAAATTCAACGGCAGTATTTTCTGTTCACACGAATTAGTATGGCATTCAACTTCTTCGATGAATTCAACACATCAAATGGCGCACGAATTCAGAATGAATTCCAAGGATGATAGATAATGATTGAAAATTATTCTCGTGAGCCCATTTGAGACTTTGGGTAGCCGAAAAAGTGTATCGGGAGTAAGCTACAGTCTGCTGAATGTAAATTTTCTACCATACTTAATCACTGTAGAACTTCCACCCTCAATGGTAACTGAGAACCTAAATGCACTTTACTCTTCACAATGGGTACAACACCTGGCGAGCCGGGGAACCGCAGAATCTCAACACCTCCCTCAGGTAGTTTGAATTCCAAGTGAAGAATCAGGCTGGCTACGACTGTTTGCATCTCCATGATCCTGTAATTCATTGAGAACATTGAGAAATTTGAATAAACTGAGACTTAGAAGGACGGAAGGTACATACGCAAATCGCCACCTACAAGAAGAGATAATGATCAGCAAAGGAACAAAGTGAATTCCAGAAGTATGAATTACCCGATACATGAGCGAGATCCGGCACCTGGTGATTACATCAGTGAAAGAAAATGGGTTGGAGTCTGACTCACTGAATGACATCCTAGGATTCGAGAAATTGAGATTTGAGCTCGAAATTACGAACGAAGCCAATATTTCACTCACAAATTAGCATATACCCCAAGAGATACCGGCAGAGCCTTATCCAAGAATCGAGCTGGATTCCACTCTTCTGCATCATCTCCCCAGAGAGATGGAAGACTAGAAAATGCTTGCGTCAAGTCGACGTTGAAGTGACATGGAAAGAACATACCGGTTGTACAGGTAAGCTGAACATACTAATGTTTGGCCTTTAGGTACCGCAAGAGTCTTCCCACCGGAAAGAGGAAGAACATCGTCGTGAGGAGTTGTCCGCACCAATGAATGCGCAACTGGATACAGACGGAGAGCCTCCTGTCACAGAGGTGAGTGTGGGTATCTGATAGAACTAGTGTACTCACTTTGATAACTGCATTCAAGAATGGCATAGAGTCATAATCATTTGATTGTTTAAGCTCTGTGCGAACTATGGACTGGTGCTCAGGATGCACGGCGAGTTCGTATAGTAACCAACATAAAGTAGTGCTTGATGTCTCATGCCCGGCAATGACGAATGTCCTACAATGATCCGGGAGTTGTGTCATCGAGAGCAGGTAATACTTAAATAAATATCCCAAACATTAGCTGTGCCTCGATTTCATCGTCTTCCATCTTGCCTGCTAGACGTGCTCTCTCTGAAATAAAGTCAGGGTCATATATGCCTTAAGTAGATGAAACGAGAGAACTCACCCAGTACACTGAATATATCTCCTTCACCTTCGGGGGTCCGCCCGTCGCTGTGGCTAGCCAATATTTCTCGAGCGTTTCGCTTAGCCAAGTTTCCGACGCTCACGAGCTCACGGATCTCTCGGGTCGAGAATAACCGTAAAATTCCTAGCATTGAATTTGGAAGCATTCGTATGAGAGCTATAAGAATGAGCTCGAGTGCTGTTGTATTGTTTTGGGAGGCAGTACTAACATTAGGCATTCATTAAAAACTTGCAGACCATTGAATGAACAAAATGTTCTTCTTACAAAAGATGCTTCATCGCTGTCCCTAGTTCCGTTCTCCGACCGTCAAGCGTACCGAAATTATACCGGAAAGCAGCTTGTGAAGGTGAGGCCAGTTGGCTGGGGAGTGAAGTCACGGGCGCACTTACCTAGACCAATGATGTCTAAGGTGACCTTTTCCATCCAATCACGGATATTGACGGCACCATTAGTCTCAACGAGCAGAGACTCTTTAATACCGTTGACGAGCTACAGTCGTTATAGTCTCAGATAGCCACGGGGCGTTTGTTCGATGCGCAGGCGAACGTACCTTGTTGCCGCACTGCTGGAATATGACCTGCGAATTCCGAAGCTGTGCAGGGGAGAAAGCTAGATTTAGAATCTTGCGTTGGCGGTGATGGATTTCACCTCAACAATTCTGATTACAAAATTATGTGAAAGCCAGACTGAAGTATAACTCACTGGAAACGATGGCAAGGCCCTTACCTGCGACAAGACCCAGTATGAAAACAGCGTCCTTCGACTTGGGATAAGGTCGCGAGGGGTGGAAGATGTGTGCGAGAGTCTTGGGGTCGCAAATAACGAGGATGTCTTGCTACGAATCTTCAATTATGAGCAGTCGGAGGTGCAATAGAGCTTACTTACACCTAAACATCCCCCAATACGATAAATGGTCCCATACTCCCTACGCCATTTTGTTTCGAGATCACCTGCGTTCTCTTGATCGCGAAGCACGCGTTGGTGACCTGAAATATTTGTGCGTTCTGTTCTCAGTCATCTACAAAATTGCCATAGAGTATGTACTTACCTAGCAAGAGAGATGGCGACGGCGGTCCCTTGACGTGCCTGACGGATAATCGTCTGAACCATCGATGAAGCAGTGAAGAAGCCACCAAGAGAGGCAAGATTACAACGGGGAACACGACCCCGCGAAGAAGCATTGGGGTTCCCTGAGCCAGATTCCAGATACTAACATCCCAGGCTTTTAAGATTGTATGAATTTAGCCGAGACGACCAGTCCCTCCTAACATTGGAATAGGCTTTTAACGCGGCTTCGCTAACTTTGATAGGCGCACTGGCGCAGAGACAAGAAGCAATGCATTTTAGCATTAGGTCCGATTCTGTTAGAAGGCGGGTCGGGCTTCAGTGCACGCTATATCTGGCTATGCTGGATAGTGCACAATGTAGTCAGCAAATAGCTGGGTGGAATACTCACTTGACTTGACGGGACACCGGTGACCTGTCAATAATTCGAGAAGTTTCGAACTTCTCCTGACACCAGTTAGCCGCCGCCAATATTCTTCAGGAAGACCTGTTACTTACGATTTATTTCCGCGTGAATTTTATATTGTTAAAGCTGTGTATGTCGTAGTTAGCTCCGGCTGTGTCGTGTTTTCCAAGGATGTCATCTCACTATATGATGCTTTCCTGCTCATGAACCTCTTCAACAATGATAACGAATGCTATTATCACCATCTCGTCGGTTTTCGTGAAGGAGGCCGATGGTCGGGTTCCTTACGGTAGCCTACTTCACGCCGCACCGCTGTCTTCACTGATATCTGATCGAACATCATAACATAGGAAAACTCGAGAGTTCAGGTACTTTTCACCTTCGCTTCACTTGTCGAATCTTGCAAATTTGGTACGTCCGCATCTTGGCAGTATGTTGCATACTATTCAACTCGTTGCTCAACAAAGAACTTTGGAAGGCCAACGATGACGCGGGAGTTCTCTTGTCCAGATCGGTAGCTTCCGGCATAATCCATCAACCAGTGACCACGGCGTCTTCGAAGGAGTATATGGGCAGGACATGTTATCTTGGACGGAAGTCTCGACAAGAAGAAATATATTAGATTTCATGGAAGCTGATGCCGCGTATGACGAAAGGGTCAAGGATTGACCAGTGACACTGCACCATCGACGGTCAGGATTGCTCCGTTCGTATAATCGGACACCGCCAGATAAACTGCCGTCATCCCCATCTCCGCCTCACTAGAAATTAACTCAATATTCAAAAAATTCAATCCCATCCAAACATCAAGAAATACTCACGTCCCTGGCCTCCTCGCGGGTATCGGCGCAATCATTCCAGGCATTGGCTCCGTCTTGGCCATTTCCACAATCCCACGACTCATATCTGACACAAACAAGCCAGGCGCTAGCACGTTCACTCGAATCGGAATATCCCTCCCGGCAAAACTAGTTGCGAGAACGAGCGTGAGCTTCTCCAAAGCGGCTTTCGCTGCATTGTATGCGGCCTAAATGAAGATTAACCTTGACAAATTAACAGAGATGGTGTCAGTAGGCACTCACAGACGTGTACGGACTCAGTGTGCTAATGTGTGCTAACATGCTGCTGATATTGATGACACTTGCTGTACCTTGGGTGCGAGACAACGCTCCTTTGACAAGGAGGGACTGAAAAGCGCGTATGACGAAGAACGGTGCGATAGTATTGAGTGCAAAGAGGTCGGTCCAGGTTTGTACCGTCTCGGGTTCGAAAGGATCTGTCGCTGCAAGCTTCTTCGCGATGAAGTCTGGGTCTCGAAGGGAACCGGAAATTCCAGCACTATGGGTGGCAAAGACATTAGCTTACAGTTGTGCAAGAACCGTAGAGTCACTTATTGACGAGGATATCGAGTTTTCCATCGATTCCTTCGATATACTTTGCCCCGGCCTGGACGCTTTCTTCGTCTGTCACGTCCATCCTTACCCTATACTCACATCAGTAGCAGGGGCGAAAAGCATTAAGAACGAACAG
The DNA here is from genome assembly GCA_028551335.1 of Armillaria sp. CMW 4456. Classification (NCBI taxonomy): domain Eukaryota; kingdom Fungi; phylum Basidiomycota; class Agaricomycetes; order Agaricales; family Physalacriaceae; genus Armillaria; species Armillaria sp. CMW 4456. Next base: position 30,897 of record JANDKJ010000137.1, read on the forward strand.
CTCACGGCACAACAGATCCTGAGATACCTGTGATTGAAGCCGCAGCCTGCTTTAAGACATCTAGCCTGCGCCCGGCAATATATACCTTGGCTCCGTTTGCGGCAAAGGTTTTGGCAATCATGAATCCTCTGTTGTAGAGTCATTCATCAATCGCAATTGAGATTCAAGAACATACATCCCCGTCCCTCCACCCGTAACGAGGCCCACTCGTCCAGAAAGCGACATCGCTGTAGCCATGTTGAGATCTGCCATGTTTGGGGAATGTTGAAGAGAGTCTGGGCTCGTTGGGCCCTTCTATTTCAGTCCTTGTTGCCTGGGGAATAAGATTTTTGGTCTTATTCAGCGAAGTAGTATCCCGGTGCGTGCGGTAAACGGAAGCTATTTCGTCGCAAGACTGCACATGCTTGTGACGGAAGCTCACGGCATATCCGTTTCTCGGCTCGTGCGTGACTCACGTGCGATCGAGAAAAGATCTTTCCCGAGTCATAGTTTGGTCATAGTGATCATTCATAATGATTATCAGTGTGTGCCAAAAAAGGTCTTCCTGAGAAGTACATGAAGAACCATCTGGCCTTGAAACAACATGCATTGCAAGCGACTCAGATTCTCTACGATGATACTGATACATATACATAGTCATGACCTTCATTGTTGTTCATCACTATAAAACTCTCATCTTCAAGGGTAGCTGAGAGCCTAAATGTGCTTCACCCTTCACAATAGGTACAACAGCCGGCGAGCCGGGGAAATGCAGAATCTCGACACCTCCCTCTGGTAAACTGAATTCGAAGTTGAGGATCAGGTTGGCTGCGATTGTTTGTATTTCCATGATCCTGTATTTCATCGACTAGTTTAGATATAGAGACTTTCAAAGGAGGAAGATACATACGCGAATCTCCACCTGCAAGAGTCGGATGAGGATCAGCAATGGGACAAGGAAAGTTGATCGCTTTAGAGAATTACCCGATACACGAACGGGGTCCAGTACCTGGAGAGATGCGTGAACGAATGAAAAACACGTTAGGGTGAAGTTCACTCACTAAATGTCATCCTAACATCCCTCCAAGTAAGTCTCGAGATTCCGTCTAAAACACAAGGTATTACTTACAGATTAGCGTACACACCCAGAGATACAGGCGTAGGGTTATTGAGAAACCGGGCTGGATTCCACTTTTCTGCATCGTCTCCCCAGAGAGATGGAAGGCTAGAAAAAGTTCGTGTCAAGTTCACAGCATTGAATAGATATAGTAGAATCGTGCCGGTTATATAGAAAGGCGGAACACACAAGTGTCTGCCCTTTGGGTATCGCAAGCGTCTTTCCTCCAGACAGAGGTAGAACATCATCGTATGGAGCAGTGCGTATTATGGAAGGCGCGTTTGGGTGTATACGGAGAGACTCCTGTCTCCAAAGGTGAATACGGGCCATCATGCGTAGCTACTACGCATACTCACTTTGATAGCGGCGTTGAAAAATGGTAAAGAGTCGTAATCGTCGGAGTGTTTTAATTCTTCGCGGATTATGGACTGATGCTCGGGATGCACAGCGAGTTCGTATAGCAGCCATGATATACTAGTGCCTGCCGTTTCACTCGCGGCAAGAATAAAATTCCTAGAACTCATCATCATTATAAGGATTAAGAAAGAGATATCACAAACATGAGCTGAGCCTCCACTTCGTCGTCCTGGATTTTCCCTGACAAGCGTGCTTTCACTAAATATGAATCATGTTAGTAGATATATTGGACCTTGAGAGCCAGCTGACCAAGGACATCAAGAACATCTCCATCGCCTTCCGGGGTCTGTAGTCCCTTATGGCCATCCATGATGTCCCGAGCGACCTTCTCAGCCACTTTCCTTACGCTGATGAGTTGACGAAACTCCCGAGTTGGAACCAGTCGTAGAAACTCTATTATCAGATCTGGAAGCATCCTCATCAAGTCTACAAGAATGAGCTCTGATGCCGATGGATTAGCATGAGAGGCGGTGCTGTAAGTAGATTTTAGTTATAGTAAGTCTCGTTGTTTGAAAAAAGAGACGTTGCTTACAAAACATGCCTAACCCCCTGTTCTAGTTCTGTGTTTGATCCATCGATTGAAGCGAAGTCATACCGGAAGGCGGCTTACGGTGGGTGTTAAATGGACCAGCGAAGGAATATCATAGATTCCACTTGCCTAGACCAATGATATCTAGGGTAGTCTTGCTTGTCCAGGCACGAATGTTGATGATGTTACTTGTGCCAGCCTTACCAGCCATATATCCTTTGATACCGTTGACGAGCTGCCATCACCACAGGCCTCTTCTGATTTCACATTCATTTGAGTCACGAATAGACCTACCTTATCGGTACACTGTTGGAATATAAGCTGGTAATTGCGAAGTTGCGCAGTTGAGAATGCCGGATTGAGAATCTTGCGTTGACGATGGTGAGCTTCACCTAAGCACTATAAGTATATGTGCATAGGCCGAACTATGGCAAACCTCACTGGTGACAACAGCAAGACCTTTACCAGCAAGGAGATCTAGTATGAAGGCGCTGTCCTTGGATTTTGGGTAAAGGCGCGAAGGGTTGAAAACATGCCCGAAAACTGTGGGGTCACAGACTACTAGGATGTCTCTCTATGAAGCATTGCTTTAATTGTGGCATGGAAAAGGTAGAGATGTAGATCATTCTTACACCAAAACAGCCCGAAATACGATAAAGGGTGCCATACTCCTGGCGCCATTTTATTTCGAGATCACCTGCGTTATCTTGATTGCGAAGGACACGTTGGTGACCTAGTATATGCTGTGTAAGCTGAAGTCTGTACACAGTGGTCTTCACATCACGTACCTAGCCAGAAAGAAGGCGATGGTGGTCCTCTGACATGCTTGACTGAGGGTCGTTTGAACCACCAATGAAACAGCGAGCCTATTAGAAATGACGCAGTGATTACGATGGAGAATATGGCCATATGAAAGAAAAAGCTAGAACTCTTGAACCAAGATACGTCCCGAGCCTTCAAGACACTTGTACAGTTGGAATGTTCAAGGACGTTGGCGAGGACTGAGCGATTTTATAACGCCTTCGAGGGGCTAGTGGTGGTTCCTGATGTCTCAAGATGGGTCACGATCGACTCGAATCTCCGTTGAATGTGTGTTGAGTAATGAGAGGTGCAATGTTTGCTTGAATTGCATTGACTTGTTTGCACGAGGGTATTCATTTCAGCCGGTATTCTTCGGCATTTCTATCTCCCCAATATGAGCCTGCCCATTATAGATGTTCTTTTACTGGATTCCGTGAGTTAACCGGTAGGACCTGATAGAGAAGCCCCATCCCGTGATGTTCTTGAGAATGTCTGTTGATGATAGAGAGCATACACCTTTCAGCTAGGCGATGTACACCATTAGGCAATGATTCCCCCGGCTTTTGCAAGACTTTAGGAAGGTAAATGACCACTCTGATGGGTCACTTCCCAGAAGAATTTAGTTCGACAGAGATACCCTGTAACAGCGCATAGAATAACGACAAATCTGTACAAGTCGGAGCGACTGTTGGATGGATTTGGTGATACTGCACTATTATCAAAGCCTAGAAGAACACACGAAACAGATTCATGCTAGATAGAGATTATAAATAGGAAAGAAGCTCAGCGTGTGATTGTAGTGCCTGTTCCCTAGTTATTCGAACCCGGAACTGGTAAGAGTCCGTAAGACTTAAAGAAACTTTTCGGATAAGACACGCACCGTATGATCAGGCAGTTGACTCTGTCACAAGGCATACTTTTCGTGTAAATAGCGTCGCCACCATAATGATGATCTAATTGATATTTCGAGTTCAAATTGGTTGATGCATTCTGTAGCTTATAATACTCACCTTTTATCAGTGCTAGTCCTTGTAAAGGCAAAACTCACCAGCGCTCCAGCAACAACGATCCCAGGCACAGACACGCATGAAGAAGTCCACCCCACTCCTCGGGGTAGCCAAAAGGACAGCCCCGAGTCACGAATAGCTAGACCCCCTGCTGGAGGAACCATGGGCCAAGGCCGCAGAGAGCTACCCATGGCAACTCCTGATTGATCTCACTCAAGCAAAGAATGGAGAAGGAAAGAGAGCAGCCGCAAATGCCCACAAACAACTGGCACGACGCCTGAGCGACACAGAACAAGCCCTTCTGATATACACAGACGGCTCGCAATGTAAGCAAGGAGGATTTCCACAAGTCGGAACTGCGATGGTCCTATACCACTGGGACCAAGAGGTTGAGACATGGAAAATGGGCATGGGCAGAAGGGCGGAGGTGTACGGCGTGGAGACGGCTGCCCTGAGCCTGGGAGCCAAAATCGCACTCAGATTTTGCTCTACCCACCCCGAAATCACACACTTATACTTCTTCGCAGATAATGTAGCCGCCGGAGAGTCAATCTTCAGCCTGAAGATGCAATCGAGACAATACTACGCAGCCAACTTCTACAAGGACATCATGTCATTCATGGACTCGCACACAGACCACATGGTTGATATACAGTGGTGCCCGAGACATCAGGGCATACAGGGGAATGAGAGGGCCGACAAGCTAGCGAAGGATGCGACAGAATTGGTGGAGACGGCTCCAATCAGGGTGTCAAGGGTGAATGCACTCAGACGTGCCAAGGCTCGCACCCAGAAAGACTAGGCAACCAGCTGGAAGAATGGCAGCAAGACAGGCCACCACACAATCGCTAACAGATTCGAGCCCAAGCTCAAACCGACCACCCGCTTCAAAGAGACAGGACGGGAAGTCTTCGGGGGCATGCTACGGTGTAGGGGCACTGTTTCACAGGCGAGTATCGCAAACGGTTTCACTCCACGTTGAACACTGACTGCCCTTGTGGAGCCCCAATGCAAACAAGGGAGCGCACCATCAGAGAGTGCCCGCAATATGACAAATTTCGTGGAGAGCTCAGAGAGGCCTCAAGGGACATATCCCTCCCCGAAATCCTAGGGACCGAAAAGGGCATAGAGGCCCTCACCACCTTCATACAGAAGTTAGGCGCCTTCACCGTCGCAGGCAGGCCTCACCCGGGAAAGTCGCCGCCCACACTTGACGAAGAACCACCGAACCCTGGCACACCCAGGCTGTTGGAAGGACAGGAGGAGAACAGCCCATGAATTATGACCATTATGACAACATATGCTTAACTTATTGGCACATACGTGCATCCGACCACCAGCGCTGCGATGACGACGTCGCCTCCACCTATCACACCACATCTACACACACCACCTACACCATGCGCTACACACACCACCGATTACGACCCGAGGCTAGGAGGAGTGACGAACACGGAAGAAGGGAGACTGGCGGCCATGGCGGTCGCCCGTGCGTCTTAGCACTAGGCTGCTTGTAGCACGTTAATAGACTGATTCAAAAAGAAAAAAGGCAAAACTCGGGCTTACTGAACATCACGCCCTTTCCGCACAGCCTTAGAGTCATCAATACTGTGAATTCCAGAGACTTCTGACCTGCTTGCTTGCTCAAGACTGATTACAGAAAGTGGATGCTGTTGACAGGATATTTTAAAATTCCGACAATTGCCATATTCGTCATTTCTCCGAGCAATGACCATCCTCACCGACGAAAATCTAGGGCAGTCTACAAACCGACTTGACTGACTTCTTAGTACTAGTCAAGGGAATGAATCGTATCTGCGAACTGTCATAATTGCGTGGTGGAAACTGCAGTCCCAGGACGGGTGAGCGATTTCAATAAGGAGCTTATCGACTACAAAATGGTACTCAGAAACGCAGACGAAGGTGAGCAACCTGTCACTGTAAGTATTTAAACGATTACTGAGCATCAATTTGAAGGTTAGCGAGAGCGAGTAGCGATGTAGATGGCATCGCCGGTGGTGGCAGATGATACGGCTGGTGCTTGCTATACAACTGTGGCGACATATCGTTGCCCTGTCCACTTTTGGACATAATATTAGGCTGAAGAAGGGTCATGAATTTGAAGGTAGGCCAAACGATCCTTTTTTTTTGGAGCTGTCGCGCAATGGATGGAGACTTTTCGTACTAGGTCATAACGGCATAGTGCAAACTTGTGCCCACTTGGCCGAGAAAAGAACACCAAACAAACATGCAAGGAAGTATCGAGGAGGAGCTCGACATCCTCGTGAATGAATTGGTTTCTGACGGCCTTGTTACCTCTTCTCCGGACATCAATCGCCTCGTTGCCACGCTCTTACTCCTACCACAAAACAATGATCAAACCCAGCCAAACGATGGTCCTTTTCATGTTGAAGATAATATGATGGGCTTATCAAGTCAAAATCGCCTGAAATACAAATATCATCACTCCCTTTTTCGTTGCCGCATTGCAGTCCTGTGAAGGCGAAGTCGCGAAGATTAAAGACTTCTGACACAAAGAATCCGGCTCTTCGTGCACTCGCAGCAGAAATCGAAGTGTTCAAAACAGTGATGCTTTCTACGGTTTGGTGAAGCATTCACGGATGCTTCATTCGTGCATCTTACATCGATGTCGCTTCGGAAGCGTCCGTGATCATAATCCTTGTTGCTCGCACCTTGAATTTGTACGTCTTTTCGGAAACTGCAGATCCTCATTGCTTGATTTCATTTGATTTTAAGGTCGTTGCTATACCTCGTGTTGGATTGGATTACCAGATCGAACACAACGGTATACCGACTGTTCTAGGGTTTGAGCCTCATCTTCTTTGATTAATCATTCTTCGAACAGTCTAGAGACTCCTCGGTGCCATATTTGCTGAGATAATGACAGGCATCTGAACGTGACAAGCGTTACACTGAAAGTAGAAGGAAAAATGACTTTAATTCTTCGAAAGTAATTCATCCGGTGCACCATTCCGGCACCGGTCATGGATTGACTAGTGATACACCACCATCAACACTCAAGATCGCCCCATTTGTGTAATCCGATTCTGCCAAGTAGACCGCCGTCATCCCCATCTCCGCGTCCCTAGAAGCTCAAATTAACGAACGATCTCAGTCCAATAATTCGAATAACTCACGACCCTTGCCTCCTTGCAGGTATCAGCGCGACCTGCCCGGGCAAGACCTCCGTCTTAAGTATCTCCAATATTCCAGGAGGTACCATCTCCGATGCGAACAAGCCAGGCTGCAGCGCGTTCACTCGAATCGGGATACCTCTTCCAGCAAAGCTTGTCGCCAGAACGAGAGTGAGCTTGTCCAAAGCTGCTTTCGTGACACTGTATGCGATCTAAATCAAGTCAAGTGAGCGCAAGATCTAAACGGATCACAGAGCACACACAGAAGTCATAGACGATGACATGTTCATCTTCGCCGCTACGCTGCTAACGTTAATGACGCTTGACGTGCCCTGGGGACGGGACGACGCTCCTTTGATGAGAAGGGACTGGAAAGCACGTACGACGAAGAATGGCGCTATGGTGTTGAGTCCGAAGAGATCAGTCCAGTTCTGTACGGATTCAGGTTCAAATGGATCCTCTGCGGCGCACTTTCTCGTCGCGAAATCTCCATCGTGACTGCCTGCTTGATTGCGGGCTCCAGCATATCCGGCACTACACAGAAATCAGCGTACTGAGGTATGAAACCGAAGCGCCATAGACGAACTTGTTGACAAGGATATCAAGTTTGCCATCGATATCTTCAATGTGCTTTGCACTGGCCTTAACGTCCTTTTCGTCCGTAGCGTCCATTTTCAGTCTGTAGACTCATTAAAAGTGGCTGCGAAAGAGAAACGACAGACACTGACGGGACAATGGAGCCTGCGACACCTGTAACAGACGCAGCGGCTTTCTCTAACACGTCCAATCGTCGGCCAGTGATATAAACCTTGGCTCCCTTCGCAGCAAAGGCTTTTGCAATCATAAATCCTCTGACGAACAATCAGTCACGACTCGCGGTAGAGAGTCAAGAAACATACATCCCGGTCCCTCCACCTGTGACAAGGCCAATTCGTCCAGAAAGCGATAACTCTGCAGCGATGTTAAGATTTACCATGTTTGGGGACTGCTGAACGACCTCTGGATGCCCTCCTTTTTATTCTAATGGTTGTTGCCTGTACGTCAGCGACTACGGTTTTAGTACGCCAGACTATCTACCGATGTCTGCGGTGAATGCTGGTATCACATTGCAAGAAACTTCCTACATCCTCCGTACTTGTCAGCATTGTGACGAAGCCGGGGCAACATCCCTAGGGGTGCATGGGGGCTATGGACACGCGCCGGGTCAAGAAAGAAAGCTTTATCGTGATTACTCAGAAAGGTTTTCGTAAGAAGTACACGCCAGTATGGTGAAAGTTGCAGACACGGATAATATACGGCTGAAAACCGTAGACCCTGAAATCAAAGCTATCGTAACTCACCTTCACATTTTACCCTCATTAATCAAGCCAACATTCTAGGTTTCTTTTCAATTTTCATACGAACATGATAATCCCAGACCTCAACGCGTATCATGGCAAGTTAATCCTTCTCCGACGGCGAGAATCTGAGGAACTGTGCGCTATGAGTCACTCTAACGGGGTCTCCCAAGTCAACAATGGTCCTAGGTGTGTCTCGCCAAGGTGTTCCAATCCAGCGCCAGGAACCTGCAGCATACGTTTAGGAGCATGCGCATCTCTCAAGGTGCTCAGATCCTTTACCCTTTGCAAGGCAATGCGCCGTCTACTGCAGTCTTCAAATTAGCCTGCACTGCTTAGATTCCATAACATTTGTACGTAATGTGGGCAAAGGTTCAAGGATTGACTAGCGATAGTCCACCATCAAAGGCCAACACTGCTCCATTAGTATAATCAGACGCTGCCAAATAAACTGCCGCCATTCCCATTTCTGTCTCACTAGAAACTCGAATCAGTATGCAATCCTATCATAACTATGAACACACTCACCTTCCTGGCCTATTTGCCGGTATAGGTGCAACAAATCCCGGCAAAGGCTTCGTTTTCAATGCATCCAATATCTCAGGACCAATTAACTGCGACGCGAACACACCGGGAGCCATGACGTTCACCCGAATTGGGATGTCCCTCTGAGCGAAACTCGTCGCTAGAACCAGCGTGAGCTTGTTCAGAGCGGCTTTTGTCACGGGGTATGCAACCTATATCAGGTCAGCCTGTACGATCTCAGAGGGATAGAATAGCACATACAGAAACCAGGTGGCTCACTGTTTTCATCTGTGCCCCCACGCTACTGACGTTGATGACACTTGCTGTGCCTCCACGGCGGGACAGCGCTCCTTTGACGAGAAGAGATTGAAAAGCGCGGACGACGAAGAACGGCGCAATGGTATTCAGTGCAAAGAGGTCTGTCCATGTTTGCATACTCTCGGGTTCAAAAGGATCTGTTGCTGCGAGCTTCTTTTCTCCGAAGTCTGGGTCATGAATAGAATTAGTATTTCCGGCACTACGGCGAAGATATCAGCGCATGTTTATGGAGGTTGAACCGTAGACGAACTTGTTGACAAGGATATCGAGCTTTCCATCAATTTCTTCTATGCGCTTGGCTCCGGTCTTGACGCTTTCTTCGTCTGTCACGTCCATCTGGATGCTGTAGGTACATCAACTACGGGGGTGAAGGCCATTGCAAGAGAACATTTCATACGGGACAACGGATCCTGGGACAGCTGTGATCGAAGCAACGGCTCGTTCCAAGACATCCATCCTTCGCCCAGTAATGTATACCTTGGCTCCATTGGCTGCAAAGGCTTTCGCAATCATAAATCCTCTACCAGACAGTCAACCACGAGTCGCAATGGAAAATCTAGGAACATACATTCCCGTTCCTCCACCTGTAACGAGGCTTACTCGTCCAGACAACGACATCACTGTAGCTATGCTAAGTTCTGCCATGATTGTGGATTGCTGGATAGCCCGCTGACACACTCTTCTTTATTCCAATGCCAATGGACACCGTCACATGGAATGGTAAAGTCCCCGAGCTTATTCAGTGGAACTGTATTCCGGTACATACGGTAAACGGGAGCTATCAACATTGTGGTGGACTTCGTTTCCGGGACAGCATTCCCATATAATCGGCTCATGGACGTACATCGCGCGAAAAAAGTAAGTGACTATTAATAATACATCACGTAAACTGGAGAATGTCTTCGAGAGGAGTACATGTGAATGTAGCCAAAAGTGCAGAAACTAGACCGCGGGTCCAAGGGGACACCGGGAGGTCATCCCGGAATAATTGATAGGAAGGTTGGACGGCCCGCAAGCCTAAGGAAACACTAGTAGCTGAGCAGGGTCTGCCAGTGAAGGTGAGTTGTTGAAGGACACTTTTCATTTATCATGATGAACTATATACCGCGATATATCCCACTATCTCTGACAAGAACTAGGATTGCAGACATCTTTATCTCACTGATGCTAATGATTACTGCGTTGCGATTATATATATTCAATCGCATGATCAAAGAGAAAGAGAAAGTGATGATGGACCTTAGTCACACAGGTATATTGCAGGATGGTAAAACTCGGGATGATTGCCGTACGAAGCCAAGAATTGGTCGTGATTTGTACAAAATCAAAATTAGGATATTGCGCAGCGGTTGGTGGATGGAGCTTGGATGGAGCCGACAAGAAGAATTTCCACCTAATTGGTGCTCTCACCATCACTCATGACATTGTCTCAGTTTTCATACTATTGGCACAGACTTGTTACTTAAACTTGAAGGTCTCAAGGCAATAGCCTGACACCGGAAACTGAGCGATCCAAAGACGACGTTCATAAGGAGCGTTGTACGACTTCAATACCAATCAAGGACAACGTACAATGCAGTCTAATTAACGTTTAATATCAATCCGTTACCAAGTTACTTGTTGTACTGATACTGTGGTCTTGCTTCTGTGGAGCAAAAGTTTACGCATACGTACACCAGTGTTGGACTGGCACCAGGATAGTTGGGTAGGAGGATTCATGCTGACTCCCCCCCAAGAATAGCCCTCGCAAGCCAATGCGCCGTCTACTTCAGTCTTTAAAATAGCCTGATTTCATAACATTTGTACGTAAGAGGGCCAAATATTCAAGGATTGACCATGGATAGTCCACCATCAACGGTCAACACAGCTCCATTTGTATAATCAGATGCCGCCAAGTACACCGCCGCCATCGCCATGTCCATCTCACTACGAACTAGATCATTATCCAATCCCACCAAGTTTTGAACACACTCACCTTCCCTCCCTCTTTGCAGGTATCGGCGCGATCCATCCCGATAAAGGCTTTGTCCTCACTGCCTCTACTACCTCAGGACTAATGATCTGTGAAGGAAACAGGCCGGGGGCCAGGACGTTCACCCGAATTGGGATGTCCCTCTGAGCGAAACTCGTCGCTAGGACAAGCGTGAGCTTGTCCACAGCGGCTTTTGTCGTGGGGTATGCAACCTACATCAGGTCAGCTTGAATGAACTAAGAGAGTGATGGAAAGGCACATGCAGAGGCTACGGAGGTCACTGTGTTTATCTGTGCCGTGACGCTACTGATGTTGATGACGCTTGCTGTGCCTCCACAGCGGGACAATGCTCCTTTGACGAGAAGGGATTGAAAAGCTTGTACGACGAAGAACGGCGCGATGGTGTTCAGTGTAAAGACGTTCGTCCAGGTTTGCATACTCTCAGATTGGAAAGGATCTGTTGTTGCTGTGGGCTTCTGCTCTCCGGAGTCTGGATCGGGAATCGGATAACCAGAAATTCCGGCACTACGGTGAAGATGTTAGCGCACGTTTAAGGAGAACCGTGGACAAACTTGTTGACAAGGATATCGAGCTTTCCATCAATTTCTTCTATGTGCTTGGCCCCAGCCTTGACGCTTTCTTCGTCTGTCACGTCCATCTGGATTCTGTAAGCACATCAGCTACAGGAACGAAGGGCATTGCAAGAGAATGCTGGCGTACGGGACAACGGATCCTGGGACAGCTGTAACTGACGCTGCAGCTCGTTCCAGGACATCCAGCCTTCTCCCAGCGATGTATACCTTGGCTCCATTTGCTGCAAAGGCATTCGCAATCATAAATCCTCTACCAGACAGTCAGCTGCAAGTCTCATTCGAAAATCAAAGCACATACATGCCAGTTCCTCCGCCCGTAACGAGGCCTACTCGTCCAGAGAGCGACATCGCTGTAGCCATGTTAAGACCTGCCATGATTGTGGACTGCAGATAGCCTGCACAAACAGTCCCTTTTATACTACAAGCAATACTCTAGGCTCGTAATTAAAACGCGCGTGTTCTAGATACTACGATCCAAGACTCTGCCACTCACCGGACTTAGACAGGCATCACACGAAGTTCCTCTGTTTGAGAAGGTGAGAAGAATGGGTCATAAATGACATTAAGGGCAAGTGAACGTCGATATCCATGAACACTGTTGCTCCGAGAAGCCCGTGTTTCAGAATGGGCCAGATACTATCTGTAAAGATCGTTCTAAACTTCCCATTCTGCTAAATGTATCTAGTAAAAGTGTTATGGTCCTGGACGTCAGCCGGAGTCGCGTGTAAAATCTCGAAGGATGCGCATTTTGTCCCACATGTCCTTTGCACTAGCTGTATCGATCGACATTTCAACGCTAGACTCGATATTATCACGGGACTCAACCCCGATACAATTTGGCTCAGGCCGACGAGGGGAGCAATCTTTGATCTGCATAACCAAGACTGCAGTGAGAGATCAATTCCAGGAAGGACTTGTACACAGATCTCAGCGGAGGACAAAGCAATATGTAGGAGAACGAAAAGCTCACCACAATATAGGAGGGATCTCCATCAAAGCTTCCACAGATGTTAGTTCAGTAGAAAGCCTCCAGATACGGTGAAATCGGATATCAGCCTAAGTACAGCACGGAGCTTGGATCCAGAGCACTAAATTATTTGATCTGCCGCCAAAGTCCCGGTAGCCACTGGTCTCGGTACAATGCAATTTTTTGGTAAGAGTCCTGCAGTAGTAGGACGTGTCACACATCGCAGTAGTGGCGGCATGTCGCATGACCTAACGTTGTCAGTTTTAGTGCTTTATTTCAACGAGGACCATGTGTCCCTTCATCGTTAAACCTCCTCTCATGAATTCATTTTTGTCCTCTGAGGCTGACAATTCCTCACCTTATGACCTTTCGTAAAGTGAGAATTACAGCATTTCGAATGCTCTGTATCTTGTATAGCGCTCGAAGGGCGTCAATGGAAGGCAGGCAAGATATCGGGAAGGCGGTAATTGAGAGGTGATGGTCGGAGATTTCCGTAACTTATCGGACTTCACTTCATACTCAGCTGTTGCCATCGTGGCTCACAACACTGCGAAAGGTCTCTGGGAATGAAGGTAAATGAAATTTGATGAGAAAGATGCGGCTGACTCTTAATTCGAAGTCACTATAGCCATATTGACCCCAAATCTACGAGAATCACTAATATTGGGTCTCATGTAAGAAGACCAGATTTGTATAAGAAATAGATTTCAGGCTACGAAATGTGAAGCAGATGAATAGATCTAATTACGCCGGGTTAGTTATCACACAACTTTCTGACGTTGTGCTTGTACTCATGTGCGTTTCAGGCCTGAGCTGCCCATCGTGCCTTCCTGGGATCCGCTATTCATTCAAGGTAAATAATCCAATATCTTGGATGCGCGCTAACCAAAGCTTAGCCGCACTTCAGTCTGTTCATTCAGACTTGTAGCGTCCGTTACTCGGCTGACCTCCCAGGCGATTTGTATGGAAGAATATCAACCATCATTCTTCCTCTTCTAGCAACAGGGCTCCAGGGCAAAATCCGATGGGAGCACTGAGCCTGAGACTTTTGTCCCAGTTTTGGACAGTCCTGGGCTATGGCAGAAGCCACTATTTACCGCTGTCGCCGGCATACAATCCTGCTGACTGATACCGAAAGGATGTTGAAATAAAGGAGACCGTCTCGCAGAGAGATGGTTCAGTATTTCTCTAACATCATGACAGATCTCAATATAGCTACGGTAACATCGTTGTCTGGACGAGTAGGTCTTGTTACTGGTGGAGGAACGGGAATGTAGGTTGATTATCCTTGAATCTGACTTATCGCCGATTCTCCGACAGAGGATTCATGATTGCTAAAGCCTTCGCTGCAAATGGGGCGAAAGTATACATTACTGGCCGAAGACTGAACGTATTGGAGGAAGCGGCCACGTCTGTTACAAGTGTCTCTGGATCCATTATTCCGTTAGTGACCGAAAATCTCGCAAGATACCCACTTTTAACGCTCCACCAGACTCCAGATGGACGTGACAGAAGAAGAAAGCCTAAATGCTGCTGCACAGCACGTCGAACGAGTTGACGGAAAGCTCGACATACTTGTCAACAAGTTGGTCTATGTTCCTCCTGGTCCCCCGTACACTAACCTTCTTTGTAGCGCCGGATTTGCCGCATCCCTTCGCGACCCGGACTTTATGGCAAAGAAGTTGGCTGCAGCAGATCCGTTCGAACCCGAAACGGCGCAAAACTGGGCCGATATCTTTGCGATTAACACCATCGCCCCATTCTTCGTCGTCCGCGCCTTCCAGTCCCTTCTCGTCATGGGAGCACATTCCCGCCCTCAAGGTACCTCAAGCGTCATCAACATCAGCAGTGCAGCAGCCAAAATAAACGGATCAGGACCCTTCGTATCCGTACCTAACCACTCAGATCCTTTTGAGTTTAGACTCACTACATATCTAGCTCGCATATGGCCCGACTAAATCCGCTTTGGAAAAGCTCACACTTGTTCTGGGAACGAGTTTTGCTGGAAGGGATATTCCGATTCGGGTGAACGCGCTGGAGCCTGGGGTATTTGCGTCGCAATTGACGAGTTCCGAGTTTTTGGAAGCGCTCAAAACTAAACCGGTGCCCGGAAGTGTGGCACCAATACCATTAAGGAGACCTGGGACGTGAGTGACCTCAGTGCCGGAGTTGACGTAATACTAATGTAAATTATAAGTGACGCGGAGATGGGGATGACGGCGGTGTATTTGGCAGCGTCGGACTATACAAATGGGGCGATCTTGGTCGTTGATGGCGGAATTTCGCTAGTGAATCCTTGATGGTGCCGACATTGTGCTTAATAGAGTCGATCAGTGGCGTGCTACGGGTATCAAGACCTCGAGTGCTGGAGGTGGCTATTCGCATACCATCGGGATACGAGGATGAACAAGACCAATTTTTCAAGATTCGAAAAGCGAAGAGAAAGTGAAAGTGATGAACACTTGCATCCTTACGTTTGCCTGAAAGCACGACATTCATCGTGCCCATGCGAGCAAGACAGATTATGATAATAGTACTCAATACATCTTTGGTGAGCACTCCCTAATGCGGGCCAACTACGAAATATTCAAGCTCACGGATCCCCCGCGGACGTGAGCAAAACACGTAAGTTGACCCCAAGTTGACCCTGTCAGTGGCGGTGATTAACTGTAGGTCAAGAGAAGCTCGAAAGTTTTTACACAATACAGCAAGTCCAGTCAAATCAAGTGATTATTTTGGCAGTTGTTACTTACCACATGGCCCACTCTCTAGTGTCATAGCCGGATAGTACAGCATGTACTGGGACCTCAGGCCAACCTTCCATCAAAATCGGGACTAATAACTTAGAACGCATTGCTTCTAACCGAAGCGCCTATTCAAAACTGACAAGGACTAGTTAACTCAATTAATTCGCATCTTGAGAGCCCAAGCTCTTCGAGTTAGGCCCCCAAGATATCTACATCCCCGGTCTTTGCATGGCTGCATTCTTCATTGCACTTGCATCACTCCTGGCAACCTGGTTGCTTCGTCAATGGTTCAAACAACCTTCGATCAAGCACGTAATGGGACCTCCGTCGCCATCTTTCTGGCTGGGTAAGCCATCCCTAGCAATTTTTAAGCTGTTGATCACTGAGTTCAATACATCAGGCCACCAACGCGTTCTTCGCGATCAAGAGAATGCAGGTGATCTCGAAATGAAATGGCACAAGAAGTATGGTTCCCTTTATCGTATCGGGGGCTGTTTGGGAGTGAGTAGGCTCTCTCTACACCAGTTCCCAAACCCTATTGACGTAATGACTGTAGCAAAACGTCTTGATAGTTTGCGACCCCAAGGCACTTGCACACATCTTCCACCCTACACGATCTTATCCTAAATCGAAGGACGCCATCTTCATACTGAGTCTCATCGTCGGTCACGGTCTTGCCATTGTTTCCGGTGATTTCTATCTTGGCTTGGCTTGCACGAAATTCTGATTCGTGCTTTCAGGTGATACCCATTACCGCCAACGCAAGATTCTGAACCCAGCATTCTCATCTGCGCAACTCCGGACTTCGCGGTCCATATTTCAGCAATGCAGCAACAAGGTAGGTTCATCTGTGCATTAAACAAATGCACTTACTCTTTGCTATAATAACTGTAGCTTGTGAATGGTATGGAATCATCTCTGGCCGGTAGGACTGAAGCCACAGTCAACATTTATGATTGGATGGGAAAGGTCACTCTAGATATCATCGGTCTAGGCAAGTGCATCCGTGACTTCTCTCCCCAGCTAACCTATCTGACCAGCTGCTTTCCGGTATGATTTCGGCACTCTCGATGGCCGGAGAACGGAACTAGGGACGGCGATGAAGCATCTTTTGTAAGAAGGAATTTTCTTTATTCAATGATCTTTATAATGAATGCCCAATGTTAGCACTGCCTCCCAAAAGAATACAACAGCACTCGAGTTCATTCTTATAGCTCTCATACGAATGCTTCCAAATTCAATGCTAGGAATTTTACAGTCATTCTCGACCCGAGAGATCCGTGAGCTCGTGAGCGTCGGAAACTTAGTTAAGCGAAATGCTCGAGAAATATTAGCTAGCCACAGCGACGGGCAGACCCCCGAGGACGATGGAGATATAATCAGTGTACTTAGTGAGTCCTCTCGTTTCATCTACTTGATGCGTATATGACCATGACTGCATTTTAGAAAGAGCGCGTTTGGCAGGCAAAATGGAAGATGATGAAATCGAGGCACAACTAATGTTTGTGACATTTCTCTAAATACTTGCCCTTCAGGGCATGGTCTAATCTCATTCTAGGACATTTGTCGTTGCAGGAAACGAGACGTCGAGCACTACTCTATCCTGGTTGTTATATCAACTTGCCATGCATCCTGAGCATCAGTCCATAATTCGTACGGAGCTTAAACAATCAAACGATTACGACTCGATGCCATTCTTGAACGCAGTCATCAAGGTGAGTACGCTAGTTCTGTTAGATACTCACACTCACCTCTAGTGACAGGAGGCTCTCCGTCTGTATCCAGTTGCGCATTCGTTGGTGCGGACAACTCCCCATGATGACGTTCTTCCCCTCTCCGGTGGGGAGACTCTTGTGGTGCCTAAGGGGCAGCCACTTGTCTGTTCCCTTTACCTGTATAACCGGTATGTCACTGTCGTTTCAACGACTCGGACTTGATAAATAGAATGTTCTAGCCTTCCATCTCTCTGGGGAGATGATGCGGAAGAGTGGAACCCGGTTCGATTTTTGGATAAGGCTCTGCCCGTGTCTCTGGGTGTGTATGCTAATCTGTGAGTGAATCCATCAGGGCTTCGCGCACAGTTTCGAGCTTAAATATTGAATGTCGGAATCCTAGGATGACATTCAGTGAGTCAAACTTCAAGTTCAACTCATTTTCTTTCACTAATGTGAGCCTCAGGTTCAGGATCTCGTTCATGTATTGGGTAATTCGTACTCTCGAATTCACTTTGTTCCTTTGCTGATCATCATCCCGTCTCGTAGGTGGCGATTTGCGTATGTATCCCCCGCTCTTCTCAGTCTTAATTTATTCAAACTCTTTGATTGAACATAGGATTATGGAAATGCAAACGATCATAGCCAGCCTGATGCTTCACTTTGAATTCAGTTTACCAGAGGGAGACGTTGAGGTTCTGCAGTTCCCCGGCTCGCCAAGTGTGGTACCCATCGTGAAAGGTCAAGCACATTTGGGTTCTCAATTACCCTTGAGAGTCAAAGTGTTGTAGTAATGAGTGATGGCAATATCCAGTGTAACCATTGCTGATATACTACTGTGATGATGTAATATGGTTCACCAAAGCTTACGAAGATTCGTTCTGGCCTCACGCTTCGTCGTCATTGACGTGGGTGCCGTATTTACCTTCAGGCTCTACCTTGAGGAGCCACGGAACAAGTCTATCATAAGTTCATTGAACCATTACACCGTTGTACTTTATTCGTCAGTTTCCAAGTACACAAGTGGGTATAGTACTTCTTTAAGAAAAAAAGATATATAAAGGATGACGTGGATAACCACCATAAAAGCGAATGCGGTCATAGAATGCACTGTTCATGCGGGCGTACTTGAACACGACCGAAATATACTGTCGTTAGCGATGGACTACCGATAAGATTTGCCTGAAAACTCCTTTGTATATAGTGCATCCATCCATTCATGGGTTTACCAACGATGTTCCGCCCTCAATGTTTAAGAGCGCTCCATTCGTATAATCTGATACTGCCAAGTAGGTGGCCGCCATCCCAATTTCTGCCTCACTGTATCTTCAAATCAATGATCAATTTCATTCAGATGCCAAATATGACTCACGTCCCATGTCTCCTTGCGGGCACAGGTGCCAAAAAACCGGGTACTTTCGTCTTTATTGCCTCCAGGACGTTAGGCCCAATCATTTGGGACGCAAAAGGGCCGGGCTGGAGAGCATTCACCCTAATTGGGATCCCTCTCTTGGCAAAACTCGCCCCGAGGATGAGGGTAAGTTTGTCCAAGGCTGCCTTCGTTGCACTGTACGCCAGCTGATAGAGTTGAGTCAGCACAATCCCAGAAGAGATGGCAGGCTACGTACACACGTTCCGGGTCCTTGTGTGTTGAATGTTGCCGAAACACTGCTAATGTTGATGACACCCGAGGTGCCTTGGGCACGGGTATGTGCGCCCTTGATAAGGAGAGATTGAAATGAGCGGACAACGAAGAATGGGGCAATGGTATTCAGCGCGAATATGTCAGCCCAGTTCTGTGGCGTCTCTGGTTCGAGAGGATCTGTCGCTGCGGCCTGTTTTGCGAGGAATTCTGGGTCACGAAGGGATCCGGCGATTCCAGCGCTATGTAAAGATTGATACACGACGGAGGAGAACCAAAGGGATGATACACCAACTTATTAACGAGAATATCAAGCTTGCCATCCATATTCTCAACGTGCTTGGCCCCCGCCTTGACATCCTCTTCATCAGTCACGTCCATCCGAAGTCTGTGTCTATGTAAGCAGTGGACGTGCAGGAGAAAAGATGATAACGGACGGAATAAGGGACCCTGGGATGTCTGTGACCGACGCAACAGCTTTCTCTAGGACGTCCAACCTTCGACCAGTGATATATACCTTTGCTCCATTTGTGGCAAAGGTTTTGGCAATACCTAATCCTCTGTCAACTAATCAACTACAATGACCGCAAAGGAAAGTAGGTAAACGTACATTCCCGTTCCCCCACCTGTAACCAAAGCTACTCGCCCTGATAACGACATCACCGTAGCTATGTTGAGTTCCGCCATTTTGGGAGATAGCTGAACTCTCTTGGTCAAGGTCCTTTTATTACAGGTACCTGATTCAGCGAGTCTATGTTGGCGGAACCATTAGCATTCAAAAGTGAAAAATTTCTCATGATGGTGGGATGCTGTGACTGAAGTACGGGCCGTAATCCTGTTCTAGTGCCGAATAAGGATCCTTTCGCAACCAAAATAGCAAAGAGGTCACCGTAATCGAAGCCAAGAGCTGTCTGGTTGACTAAGCAAGGGCCGCCCTAACTTCAATGTCCAAGTCAACAGCACCAGTCGTATAGTTATACCAACTAGAAGCTATCTCTGTGTTTCTCTGTTGAAAGACCTGATTCGTATATCAAAGGTTGGAGCCGTATCGTCAAAGTCCAAGCTGATACCTATGATCAGTCACCTCTTCTTAATGGAGGAGCGATGGTATTGTAACTGTGAATTGTTCCAGTATGACATACGGCCCGCACCAGAGCAATAGTGTCACACTTCAAGTCGTTTTGGTGATCTCAGGAGGCGCAAAGTGATCTGTCCGCAGACGGCATCTGCAGGCTTGTCGTAGGGATCGGTCAGCGAGTATAGCAAGCACTCCGCATTGAACTTGACTCACGATACCGTGAATGACGCAGACACGAATATGAACGGAGTCTTGTCGCTCATTCTAAGGCCAATCGCTGAAATGGAATATTTGGTTACAATATCTCTTCGTCTGTATTGCACATGGACCTAATGCATCTGAGCTATCTAGCTTCCATTTAAGGGTTTACCAGCGATATTCCACCCTCAATGTTCAAGAGCGTTCCATTTGTATAATCTGACGTAGCCAAATAGATGGCCGCCGTCCCAATTTCTGCTTCACTACATCTTCAATTAATAATCAGCTCATTCAGGTACCAAACACGACTCACGTCCCATGTCTCCGTGCGGGTACGGGTGCCAAAAAACCAGGTAGTTTCGTCTTTATTGCCTCCAGGACCTTTGGTCCAACTATCTGGGACGCAAAGAAGCCAGGCTGGAGGGCATTCACCCGGATAGGGATGCTCCTCTCAGCAAAACTCTTCCCCAGAACGAGAGTGAGCCTGTCCAAGGCTGCTTTCGTCGCACTGTACGCCAACTGATAGAAGTCAGTCAGCTCAACCTTGGATGAGAAACACCGAGGCACATACACACGTTCCAGGCGCTTGGGTATTGTATGTTGCCGAAACACTGCTGATGTTGATGATGCTTGAAGTGCCTTCGAGACGGGAATGCGCTCCTTCGATGAGGAGGGATTGAAATGCTCTGATGACGAAGAATGGAGCGATAGTGTTGAGTGCAAAGATATCGGCTCCAGTTCTGTACCGTCTCAGGTTACGAGAGGATCTGCTGCTGCGGCCTGTTGTGCAAGGAAATCTGTGTCACGAAGGGACCCAGCGATTCCAGCACTGCAAAACCATTGGCCATCGTGAAAGAGGTTTGAATAGGAATAGACGAACTTGTTGACTAGGATATCGAGCTTGCCGTCCATACTCTCAATGCGCTTGGTGCCCGCCTTGACATCCTCTTCATCAGTCACGTCCATCCGGAGTCTGTGTCGATGTAAGCAATAGACATACAAGAGAAAGGATGATAACGGACGGAATAAGGCAACCTGGGATGTCTGTGACCGACGCAACAGCTTTCTCTAGGACGTCCAACCTTCGACCAGTGATGTATACCTTTGCCCCGTTTGCAGCAAACGATTTGGCGATGCTGAATCCTCTATCAACTTGTCAACTATAATATCCACAAGTAAGGATTGGTCAACGTACACTCCTGTCCCCCCGCCTGTAACCAAAGCTACTCGCCCTGATAACGACATGACTGTAGCCATATTTAGATCCGCCATTTTCAGGGAATAATGAACTTGCAGAAGTAAGGTCCCTTTTAATACAGCAGTCTTGTACAGCAGTCGGAGGAGGAGGCGATTATAGAAACGGTTATGACGACCATATTCGTCGGGACAATAGAAACCGGCTATAATCGTAAAAATGCCTCCGATGGGTCAAGATGGAGGCGACAATTGGTGAACGATGATTCTGTGATTCAGATTGGTGCCCCATTCACTCTTACGCAAATTGGACATAATCCGACGCAGCTGAGCACCCTATCAGAGCGAAGGCGACAGGCAGCTCAGTCTTGACAGAAACTTGTATATGCCATTTCGTCCGGTAAGACGTGGCAGTTCGCCTCCATTGTTGAGCCAGGCGGCAATAAGGATCGCATTGTCCGCGTGATGTATTCCGCCATCTGGCTCATCTGGCTGGCTTGCAATACCCATCAGCAGAAGCTTCATTGTTGACTAAGGAATGGTTGTAAATCCATATCACAGTAGTTTTGATGGTCCACTTACCCTAAAGATGTCCTGCAGAAAGAGGTACTTCTATAGGCGAGACTAGCTTGATCCAGGTGTCTGCTCTTCGTGCCCATGTGCAGGATACAGGAAATGCCTAAGATTTGATGTTCGTTTTCACTGTACGATTTATAAACTGTTTGCTAACAGGGATGAAGCTGTTTGAAAGCGTCACGGCCCGAGCAGTCGTCTTGATAACATATTTGGAAACGAGAGCCTATCGGAGTCAATGGAGAGCATGGAGGTTCCAACGACAGCTGGGGGGTTGTTGTCGCCTTGCGCCGTAGACTATGATGGTAGTGGACAAGATTGTCGCATTTGCAAATGCAACACGCTGAGTTTGAAATACAACTCTGACCACAGCCACCATCATCATTTCGCAACAGTGCTTACATTGGGCCACTTGTTACCGTCTCCTCATCCTCAAAGTGTTGGTAAATGTTGAATGAACAGACGTCGAACTAGACCCCAACGGAATAGAACCCATGGCCAAGCAAGCAACAAAGAGGACTTTCTGCTCTAGGACAGCCAAGCGGTGTCAGCTGACAAAAGTAGATATGATGATGATGCGAGAAAAAGTCGGACGAAGACTCCGGTATGTCACTTCAATTTTTGTTACGAGTTTTCCCCTTTCACGGTACTTCAGACGCGTATAAGCTGTATCTTCGGCCAGACTAAAAATATCATTTGCTATTCGCCAACCTCCCTTGATTTCACGTTTTTCACCGCGCCTTTTATGTCTTCCCCATCACTCACTTTTGTGTCGTCTCTTGCCCGTCTCACAACTTGAACCTCCGCATGTTTTCTATTGTCCAACTCGTATTCTCTTCTTGTTCAATCCTTGGTTTGTCTCATGTGGGTACTTAAGATGCTAGGGCCTAGCCAACCTTGTTTCGCCGTGTTTCTTTAACTTTCCCAACGACTGTATTGTAAGAGTCTACAGACTTTTATATTTGCAATGTACTGCCCAATGCATTATAATACCATTGCAAAATCAGATCCATACTTTCTGGCTGACAGTACACTTCAAGGATAGCGCAGTGCTTCAAAACTTCGAGCTAGTCTAGCTGGAGCATGGGTGGCTACGAATACCAGGATGGATTTTTCGCAAGTGTCTTCTGATCAGCATGTGGCAGCCTTCATTAGTGAGGTCGTGCCTGACTATTCGCAGCTTCGAGCATAAATAAATAACTCGAGGCTAGAGCGCTTAGCTTGAGGCCTCAACTGTAATTTAAAACCTCTTCCATTATTGCATGGAAACCATCGTGAGACTATTATTGCCGCAACACGTGGTCACAAGCACACTGGTGGCCAGCGCTAAAGTGATTTCGATATCAACTCTGACCTTGCGAGTCATATCAATTCGATTATTTGCTGTGTTACCCAGTTATAAGGTCGTTCATTACTTCCTTGTTTGAGAAACATGCTTATCTGCTCCTCATTAGGGATGAATCCTCCAACACCAACGGACAAATCCTTATTTCATCCTTGTTTCTCCTCATTTATACCTGATCACTCATGTCCCAAGAGATCGTCCAGAATTAAGGAGCTTCTTCTTTCCAATAAACCCCCATTGGATTTCGAAAAGCAGGGCATTCTCGAAGTTGTTGCCAGGGGTCCCCAACTTCTTGATGAACTCGAGGGGAAGATTACCGCGACACGCCAGTTGTTGGATTTTTTGGTTTCCGAAAAGAATCAGGCTGCGTCCAATATCAACGACGCTAGATCTCTTTTACACCCTGTGCGCAGGCTTCCGGATGATGTGTTACGTGCAGTGTTTCGTGCTTGTACCAAGCCGCTAGACGAGGAGTGCATTGACAATCTCATACCCGAGATCGACATCGAATCTGTCCATCCAAGTCAACCGCCATGGACGATTTCCTTTGTCTGTCGACAATGGAGAGCTGTCGCTACTTACACTGGAGAGTTGTGGTCATTAATCGAAATCAATGTAGACAACACACCTGAAGACAAAGAGCTGGCCAAGAATCGCGTGTTCAGACTTGGATTATCATTATTCCGGGCCAACGGTCATGACCTCTCCATTCGTCTTTATGGTAAAAGGGAAGATCAGGACATACCTCAGATTTTTCAAGTTCTACTGCCCACCGCTCCGTCCTGGAGACTGCTTTGCGCCTACCTTCCCCTCACCTCATTCCAACACTTTTCTGTGTGTAAAGGTTATCTAAATCGCCTCCATACTCTTTTCATATATGGGTTTGAGCGTGAAATCGATGCCTTTCATATAGACGCCTTCCAGTTTGCTCCTTGCTTGAGGTTTCTTGCCACCGGAGAAACCCTCTCACCCTTTTCCCTTCCTTTCTCAACAGTGACGACATTCACATGTACAGGCACCAATATTGGTTCATACAAATCCCTCAAAATGCTTCCCCGGGTTCAGAGAGTCACCCTCTACTGTTGGTGTCCCATCAGCGAAGCACTAGAACCAATTTCTTTACGCAATGTGACAGGCCTTCATCTAATACAGTGGCCGTTTCGGAGTGTTTCATCCGCCGCCAATATGTATTCCTACCTCCTCCTCCCATCTCTCCGACATCTACAGATAACTTTTAATGACTCGGTGGACAAAATGTCTTTTCCAGTCGTTACCAACTCAGAATCATACCCTATCGAATCACTTGTGGTTAACCTTATTAGTTTATCTCAGGAGGAATGCGCTCAGATATGTATTGGGCTTTTCAACTTCTTACGCGGGACTCCCAAACTCGTGTTCTTACAAATTGCACTATCAGAGACAACAAAGGTACCTGATCGATGGCTCGATGGCCTGGCATATATTTCGGGTCACGATGCCATAGCTCCATGCCTCCTCAAGCTGAGTTTGCCAAACGCTCGTATCTCAGCTGCAGCCTTAGGCTGTCTTGTAGACGTTATTGAGTCTCGGAGGAGAAATGATATCAATTTATTGGACAATAAACATGCCACACTGTTGGAGGAGGTAGAGCTCGGGCCTGAGCCCTTGGAGTTTGATGACGAGGAGCTTTCAGAGAGATGGTTGACATTACTTACTGGCGGACTAATTGTCACACACAGAGAAAATTGAGGCAGGAAAAGTAATGTGCGTTGTTGAACGTTGCCATTCGTGGACTCATTAAAAGAATATAGAAAGTCGAGCATAAACACTGGCAAAACCTGTAGTGGGACTGTGTACAGGTTTGACGGACGCATTTCCAAGTTTTTAGCAAACACGGGTGGGGGCAGAAGAAATGACAACGACCATACCAACTTCTTCCTTTCCTCATGTCATTTTTGTAAATTTGAAGCATTTAAGTCCAAGTATAATGCACAATCTCACTAATGTCCAAGCCGCCGATTCGTCAATGGGTTATTTGTTGTATTATTATCATGGGCATCCTTTCGTTAAGCGAGAGTGCACGGTCGGTCCTGGAATAGTTTTGGCTTTCTAAGGCACCAGAATGAGCAGAGGATTATCGCGTCCACTCATATTAATAGCCTTCGCATGGCAAGGCATCACCCACCAATCACCCACTGCAGTCCACAAAAAAATTGCTCGCGTTCCACAACAAGTATCTCGGATTCCATGGTATTTTACATGAGATGCGTAAATGTTCAAGGATTGACGAGCGTGACTCCACCGTCAACAGACAACACGGCTCCATTCGTATAATCAGACGCTGCCAAATACACTGCTGTCATCCCCATTTCCGTCTCGCTAGGAACTCGAGTTAATATCGAATCCCATCAAAACTAAGGACACACTCACGTTCCCGGCCTCTTCGCAGGTATCCGCCCAACCGATCCCGGTAAAGGTTCCGTCTTGATTATCTCCAATACTTCAGGACTAACCATCTCTGACGGAAACAGACCGGGAGCAAGGATGTTCACCCGAATTGGGATGTCCCTCTGAGCAAAACTTGTCGCTAGAACAAGCGTGAGCTTGTTCAAAGCAGCTTTCGTCATGGGGTATGCAACCTACATCATGTCAGTCTGAATAAACTCGAAGGGAATCAATGGCACGTACAGAGGTCAGGGGGCTCACTCCGTTCAACTGTGCCCCCACGCTGCTGATGTTGATGACACTCGCTGTGCCTCCACGGCGGGATTGCGCTCCTTTAACGAGAAGAGACTGAAAAGCACGTATGATGAAGAACGGTGCGATGGTGTTAATTGCAAAGATGTCCGTCCAGGTTTGTACCGTCTCTAGCTCAAAAGGATCTGCTTGCTGTGGGCTCATTCTCTCCATAATCTGAGTCATGATAGGAACCAGAAATTCCAGCACTAGGGTGAAGACAATAAGCGTACGTCGAAGGGAGGAGAACCGTGGACGAACTTGTTGACAAGGATATCGAGCTTTCCATCGATCCCTTCAATGTGCTTGACCCAGGCCTTGACATTTTCTTCATCTGTCACATCCATCTGAATTCTGTAGGCACATCAGCTACGGGGCAGAAGGCCATTGCAAGAGAACGCTTGCTTACGGGACAACAGATCCTGGGACGCCCGTAACTGACGCTGCAGCTCGTTCCAGGACATCCAGCCTTCGCCCAGTGATATATACCTTGGCTCCGTTTGTGGCAAAGGCTTTGGCAATCATAAATCCACTGTCGAAGAGTCAACAATAAGTCAAAACCAAGAATCAATGACCTACATCCCCGTCCCTCCACCTGTAACAAGGCCTACTCGTCCAGAAAGCGACATTGCTGCAGCCATGTTAAGATCCGCCATGTTCAGGGAATGCTGGATAGTCTCTAGAGGTGCTTCCTTTTATTTGAGCCGTTGTTACCTAGATGACATAAACCACCGTTCTTATTCAGCAGGATCGTATTCAGGAGTATGGTTTCAAGTCGCAATAGACTGCCCCACATTAGTATTGTAACGAAATCTCCGGGTTTCGGGGCAAAAATCCTAGTCATCGGCTCGTGGACGCGCGTCGTGTCGAAATGAAATTTCGAAGCGATTATTAATGCCTCTCCCACACATACCGTGGAGAGGTCCTCCCGGGAAGCATACGTCAGTGCGGTGAAAGACAGACGCCATTTGGACTGAGAGGTCCCAAAACCAAAGCAGTCAAAGTCTAGAGGTCCGTCCAAAGGCCATTAGCCACTATGCTGTATAAATATTTGGAAAGGTTAAATCCAGTGCTGAGTGCTGAATACCAGGCAGAAGCTGGAACAAAGAGAGGGCTTCTACAGCCGAATTTAACAAGGGTTGATTTTCCTGAAACTACATGTCCTGAGCGAACGAATAGATCAAGACGCAGGATAGTGTGCTTGAGTTGACCGTTGACAGAAAATCTGGATAGAGTAAATAGGCCAACTGAAAGCAGCGGAAGGAGATACACGACATCTGATGCCTTGCGGTTAATTTGGACATTTACCTGCTTGATATATTATTCCTCTCAATCACTTTGAGGCTAGACGAGCCTGTCGTGAAAAAATGTTTAACTTACTTCCCAGAACTATTATCAAAAGCCGAGAAGAATACACGAACCAGATTCATACTAGATCAGGATCATAAATAGGAAAGAAGTTCGGCGTGGGTTTGTGGGGCCTGTTGGA
This sequence comes from Armillaria sp. CMW 4456, assembly GCA_028551335.1. Lineage (NCBI taxonomy): Eukaryota > Fungi > Basidiomycota > Agaricomycetes > Agaricales > Physalacriaceae > Armillaria > Armillaria sp. CMW 4456. The sequence continues at coordinate 58,307 of JANDKJ010000137.1, forward strand.
TAAGACGCACACCGTGTGATCAGGCAGTTAACTCTGTCATAAGGCATACCTTTCATGTGAATAGTCTTGTCACCATAATGATCTAACAGATATTTCAAGTCGAGATTGACTGATACATTCTGTAGCTTATAGTACTCCCTCTTTATCAGTACTAATCCTTGAATAGGCAAAACTCGGGCTTACTGGATATCGCGCCCTTTCGCACAATCTTAGGGTTATCAATACTCTAAAATCCACAGTCTTCTGACCCGCTTGCTTGCTCTCCAAATTCGACGTTCACTGTCTTTTAAAGCTAAACGCAGAAAAACAAGTAGTGGATGCTGTTGACAAGGTATTTTTAAACTCCGACAATTGCCATCGTTGCCATCTACTACACTCGTCATTTCTCCGAGCAACAACCATTCTCATCGATGAAAATCTAGGGCAGTCTACAAACCGACTTGACTGACTTCTAAGTACTACTCAAGGGAGCGACCATATTTGCGAACTGTCATAATTGTGTGGTGGAAACTGCAGAGTCTGATGGGTGAACTATTTCAATAAGCAGTTTATCGACTACAGAATGGCACTCAAAAATGCAGATGAAGGTGAGCAACTTGTTGCAAGTATTTAAATGACTACTGAGCATCAATTTAAAGGTTAGCGCGAGCAAGTAGCGATGTAGACGGCATCGCCGGTGGTGGCAGGTGATACGGCTGGTGCTTGCTATACAACTGTGGTGACATATCGTTGCCCTGTCCATCCTTGGACATAATATCAGGATGAAGAAGGGTCATGAATTTGGAGGTAAGCTAAATAATCTTTTTTTGAGCTGTCGCGCAGTGAATGGAGACTTTTCGTACTAGGTCGTAACAGCATAGGGCAAACTTCTGCCCTCTGCCCTCTCAACCGAGAAAAGAGCACCAAACAAACATGCAAGGAAGTATCGAGGAGAAGCTCGACATCCTTGTGAACGAATGGGTTTCCAACGGCTTTGTTACCTCTTCTCCTGACATCAATCGCCTCGTTTGCCATGCTCTCATCTTCTCCTATCTCGAAGCAACAATCAAACCCAGCCAAACGATGATCCTCTTCATGCTGAAGATACTACGAAGGGCTTGTCAAGTCAAAATCGCCGGAGATACAAATGCTGTATACTCTCTTTTTTGTTGCCGTATTGTAGCCATGCGAAGGCGAAGTCGCGAAGATCAAAGTCTTTCGACACAAAGAATTTGGTTCTTCTTACACTCTCAGCAGAAATCGAAGTGTTCAAAACCGTGATGCTTTCTATCATTTGGTGAAGCATTCACAGATGTTTCATTCATGCATCTTACATCGATGTCGCTTCGGAGGTGTACATGTATTTGATCCTAAACGAACAACTAGATTCTCGTCCGTGATCATAATCGTTGTCGCGCCCTGAATTTGTACGTCTTTCCAGAAACTGCAGATCCTCATTGCTTGACTTCGTTTGATTTAAGAACGTTGCTACACTACCTCATATTGGGTTGGATTGCCGGATCGAGCACAACGGTGTACTGATTGCTCTAGGGTTCGAGTCTCATCTTCTTTGAAGAATCGTTATTCTTCCTCCTTCGAACAGTCTAGAGACTCCTCGGCGCCATATTTTCTAAGCAGGCGTCTGAACGCGACATGCGTTACACTTAACGTAGAAAGAAAAACATTAATTCTTCAAAAGTAATTCATCCGGTACATCATTCAAGCACCGGTCATGGATTGACTAGCGATAAACCACCATCAACACTCAAGATCGCTCCGTTTGTGTAATCTGATACTGCCAAGTAGACCGCCGTCATCCCCATCTCCGCGTCCCTAGAAGCTCAAATTAACGATCAATCTCAGTTCAATAACTTAGATGACTCACGACCCGTGCCTCCTTACGGGTATCAGCGCAACCTGCCCGGGCAAGACCTCCTTCTTAAGTGCCTCCAACATTCGGGGGGGTACCATCTCCGATGCGAACACGCCGGGCTGCAGCGCGTTCACCCGAATTGGGATACCTCTTCCAGCAAAGCTCGTCGCTAGGACGAGAGTAAGCTTGTCCAAAGCGGCTTTCGTCACGCTGTATGCAATCTAAATCAAGCCTAGTGAGCGCAAGATCTAAACGGACCATGGAGCACACACAGAACCAATAGACACCGATATGTTCATCTTTGCCGCTACGCTGCTAATGTTGATGACGCTTGACGTGCCCTGGGGACGGGACGATGCTCCTTTGACGAGGAGGGATTGAAAGGCGCGTACGACGAAGAATGGCGCTATAGTGTTGAGTCCGAAGAGGTCAGCCCAGTTCTGTACGGATTCAGGTTCAAATGGATCCTCTGCGGCGAGCTTCTTCTTGGCGAAATCTTCATCGTGACGGCCTGCTTGATTGCGGGCCCCACCATATCCAGCACTACGCAGACATTAGCGTACTGAGGTATGGAACCGAGGGCACCATAGACGAACTTGTTGACAAGGATATCAAGTTTGCCATCGATACCTTCAATATGCTTTGCACCGGCCTTAACATCCTTTTCGTCCGTAACGTCCATTTGCAGTCTGTAGACTCGTTAAAAGTGGCTGTGAAAGAGAAACGACAAACACTGACGGGACAATGGAGCCTGAGACACCTGTAACAGACGCAGCGGCTTTCGCTAACACGTCCAATCGTCGGCCAGTGATATAAACCTTGGCTCCTTTCGCAGCAAAGGCTTTTGCAATCATAAATCCTCTGACGAAGAACAATCAGTCACGACTCGCATAGAGAATCAAGAAACATACATCCCAGTCCCTCCACCTGTGACAAGGCCAATTCGTCCAGAAAGTGATAACTCTGCAGCGATGTCAAGATTTGCCATGTTTGAGGACTGCTGGATGACCTCTGGATGCCCTCCTTTTTATTCCAATGGTTGTTGCCTATACGTCATCGACTACAGTCTTAGTACGCTAGGCTATCTACCGATGTATATGGTGAATGCTGGTATCACGTTGCAATAAACTTCCCGCATCCTCCGTACTTGTCATCATTGTGACGAAGCCGGGGCAGCATCCCTAGGGTTGCATGGGGGCTATGGACACGTGCCGGGTCAAGAAAGAAAGCTTTCTCGTGATTACTCAGAAAAGTCTTCGTAAGAAGTAAACGCCAGTACGACGAAAGTCGCAGACACAGATAACATACGGCTGAAAACCTTAGACCCTGAAATCAAAGCTATCGCAACTCACCTTCACATTGGACCCACAAGCCGACATTTTTCATACAAACATGATAATCTCGTGCAGCCCAGACCTACCTGAACGCGCGTCACGGCAAGTTTCTCCTTCTCCTTCGGCAGGAATTCGAAGAACTGCGCAGCATGAGTCACTCCAACGGGATTTCCGAGTCAACAACAGATTTTCGTAATTTAAATAATCGGTCATGGTACTCGACGTGTCTCGCCAAGGTGTGCCAATCCAGCACAAGGAACCTGCAGCATCCGTTTCAGAGAATTTGCATCTCTCATGGTGTTCAGGTTCTATAGCCTTCGTGAGCCAGTGTGCCGTCTACTGCAGTCTTCAAATTAGCCTGCACTGCTTAGATTCCATAACATTTATATGTAAGATGGGCAAAGGTTTAAGGATTGACCAGTGATAGTCCACCATCAAAGGTCAACACTGCTCCATTTGTATAATCAGACGCCGCCAAATAAACTGCCGCCATTCCCATTTCCGTCTCACTAAAAACTCGAATCAGTATGCAATCTCACCATAACTATGAACACACTCACCTTCCCGGCCTATTTGCCGGTATGGGCGCGACAAATCCTGGTAAAAGTTTCGTTTTCAATGCATCCAACATCTCAGGACTAGTTAACTGTGACGCGAACACGCCGGGAGCCATGGCATTCACCCGAATAGGGATGTCCCTCTGAGCGAAACTCGTCGCTAGAACCAGCGTGAGCTTGTTTAAAGCGGCTTTTGTCACGGGGTATGCAACCTATATCAGGTCAGCCTGAACGATCTCAGAAGGATAGAATAACACATACAGAGATCCGGTGGTTCACTGTTTTTATCTGCGCTCCCACGCTACTGACGTTGATAACACATGCTGTGCCTCCACGGCGGGACAACGCTCCTTTGACGAGAAGAGATTGAAAAGCGCGGACGACAAAGAACGGCGCAATGGTATTCAGTGCAAAGAGGTCTGTCCATGTTTGCATACTCTCGGGTTCAAAAGGATCTGTTGCTGCGAGCTTCTTTTCTTCGAAGTCTGGGTCATGAAGAGAACTAGTATTTCCGGCACTACGGCGAAGATATCAGCACATGTTTAAGGAGAACCGTAGACGAACTTGTTGACAAGGATATCGAGCTTTCCATCAATTTCTTCTATGCGCTTGGCTCCGGTCTTGACGCTTTCTTCGTCTGTCACGTCCATCTGGATGCTGTAGGTACATCAACCGCGGGGGTGAAGGCCATTGCAAGAGAACATTTCATACGGGACAACGGATCCTGGGACAGCTGTGATTGAAGCCGCAGCTCGTTCCAAGACACCCAACCTTCTCCCAGTAATGTATACCTTGGCTCCATTGGCTGCAAAAGCTTTCGCAATCATAAATCCTCTGTCAGACAGTCAACCACGAGTCGCAATCGAAATTCTAGGAACATACATTCCCGTCCCTCCGCCTGTAACGAGGCTTACTCGTCCATACAACGACATCACTGTAGCTATGCTAAGTTCTGCCATGATTGTGGATTGCAGGATGGCCCGCTGACACACTCTTCTTTGTTCCAGCGCCAGTGGACACCGTCACATGGAATGTAAAAATCCCTGAGCTTATTCAGTGGAACTGTATTCCGGTACATACGGCAAATGGGAGCTATTAACATTGTGAAGGGGCAGGACAATTCTGCGTAGGCCTCATTTGCGACTGCGGACGTCATCTGCGATGTTCCCATCAAATGCGTTCGATCAAACGATCATCTGCGTAATTTTGATACATCAGTTGCGTCGACACCAAAATATATCTTAATGTCTGATCCAAAAGTACCCAAAACCTGCAAGGCAGCCTGCATGAACTCTGAAAATTAAATTATTGTAACTCTATTGTGTCTTATACTATTGTAAAACTCACTTTTTCACTCATTTCTACTTAACACTAGTTGCAGCCACCTGATGCAAGTGACTTTCTCCAACGCAGCTCAGACGCAAGCGACAGAGGACCTCATCGCTTGTGAGAAAATAAGCGACGCAAGCATGGTGCAGGTCATCAGGACACCAGATGCTTGCGATGACATACTACGTAATTGATCCCAATTTACTGCAAGTGTGACAGACATGTCACAGTGACTTATTTCAATCTTGGTATAATTAGTTTAGGAGGGGGAGTAGAATTATTAACTCATAGGTTACATCAATTATTCACTTGTTAAGCAATATAATGACAACAAAATATCCATTAACTCCCTTAGCTGGGGCACCTGAGACCTTTACTTATGTCTCACATAAGCCTAACTGGAGCTTGTCATGCATCACATGTATGGATGTATTGTCGCAGATGATGCAAATGATGTCATTATTTTCTGTCTACTGCAAATGATCCTCGTCACAAGCCTCTGCAGGTGAACTTGGTCTGCAAATGGGCTTACGCAGAATTCACCCTGCCCTATTGTGAATGGAGCCTTTGTTTCTGGGCCAGCATTCCCATATATCGGTTCATGGATGTATATCATGTGAAAAGAGTAAGTTTTGTGGTGACTATCAATAGTACATGACATAAACTGAAGATCTTCATGAGGAGTACATGTGAGTGTGGCCAAAAGTTGGCTGAAAAGTGCAGAAAGTCATATGCCAGTGTTTGGACTAGTACCAGGATGGCTGAGCAGGCAGGATCATGCTGACTCCTCCAATGAGAATATCACTTGCAAACCAGTGTGGCACAGTCTAATGCAGTCAGCAGCATAACCTGTGCACCACTGAAATTTCTACTGAGATGGACAAAGATTTTAAGGATTGACCAGGGATAGTCCACCATCAAAGAGCAATACTGCTCCATTTGTATAATCAGATGCTGCCAAGTACACTGCTGCCATCACCATGTCCATCTCACTGGGAACTAGAATCAAATCCAATCCCACCAAGTTTTGAACACACTCACATTCCCTCCCTCTTTGCAGGTATCTGCATGGCCCATCCAGGTAAAGGCTTCATCCTCATTGCCTCTACTGCCTCAGGACTAACCATCTGTGAAGGAAACAGGCTGGGGGCCAGGACATTCACCTGAATTGGGATGTCCCTCTGAGCAAAACTCGTTGCTAGAGCCAATGTGAGCTTGTCCATGGTGGCTTTTGTCATGGTGTATGCAACCTACATCAGGTCAGCCTGAACAACCTCAGAGAGTGATGGAAAGGCACATGCAGAGGCCAGGGAGGTCACTGTGTTTATCTGTGCCATGAGGCTACCAATGTTGATGATGCTTGCTGTGCCTCCACAGCAGGACAGTGCTCCTTTAATAAGAAGGGATTGAAAAGTGTGTACAATGAAGAATGGCATGATGGTGTTCAGTGTAAAGAGGTTCATCCAGGTTTGCATACTCTTGGATTGGAAAGGATCTGTTGCTGTGGGCTTCTGCTCTCCAGAGTCTGGATTGGGAAGATAACCAGAAATTCTGGCACTATGATGAAGACATTAGTATATGTTTAAGAAGAACCATGGATGAACTTGTTGACAAGGATATCGAGCTTTCCATCAATTTCTTCTATGTGCTTGGCCCCAGCCTTGATGTTTTCTTTGTCCATCACGTCCATCTGGATTCTGTAAGCACATCAGCTACAGGAGTGAAGGGCATTGCAAGAGAATGCTAGCATATGGGACAGTGGATTCTGGGGCAGCTGTGATTGAAGCTGCAGCTCGTTCGAGGATATCCAGCCTTCTCCCAGCAATGTATACCTTGGCTCCATTCACTGAAAAGGCTTTTGCAATCATAAATCCTCTGCCAGACAGTCAACTGCAAGTCTCATTTGAAAATCAAAGCACATACATGCCAGTTCCTCTGCCTGTAATGAGGCCTACTCATCCAGAGAGCAACATCACTGTAGCCATGTTAAGACCTGCCATGATTGTGGATTGCAG
>JANDKJ010000138.1:0-50618 GCA_028551335.1 Armillaria sp. CMW 4456
TGGGTATCCGGCATACTAAGTGTGTGACCACTTTCTATCATGACGAGTTGTCGATAACTGACTAATCGTTAGGTCGTCTTATGGACATTTTGCTATGCCGATAGCAAATAATTTGATATGCCAGTGGTATCAAGGAGTATAGTCCTTTTTTCCAACGTTGGCTACACCTACGACAAGTCGATCTCGAGTAAATTTGGCTGATTAAGCCAGTGTAAATCTGTCGACTCGCGCCTACCAGACCTTCATCCATCCAAGATCAAAGCTTCACACATCCATACGTCTACCTCTAATAGATCACTGTCTTCTTCAAACATCCACCACGATTGCAAACTTGAGCACATACGAACACAGGAAACACGAACTTACGCATCTTCGATCCACGTCCATGATTTTGACTCTCCCTGGTCCCAGTTATGATGGCTCAACCTCGACACTTGCAGCACAATATTCACCCTCCGTCGTACCCCACGAAGGTCCAGATATTTCTGTCACCGGTGACAGGCGACACCACCACATTGACAATAGCATGTCCTCTCTCCTGACCCATAGCATCTTGATCCAGTAGACAAGATCTGGCGTGATGGATTGGTAAATGAAAGCTCCTCGACCATTTGCCCCAAAAATATCAAGGTCTGAGTGGCAAGACTTGATGCTCAAATGTAAGTATTCCATAAAAATTCCCTGAACCCTTCTTAAAGATACACAGGTTGCTGTTTTCCTCAACGCCAATATCGCCTTGTTGGCTAGACAGAGCATTGATAATTCCAGTGCTAGGAAGGGACGGACCTCAGTGCCGATATCAAGTTACACCGCAATCATCGCAAGCCTTGGCGGTCTTACTCGGGTGCCTGTCTGATTCCTGGTCGCGTTCAGTAGTGTATTTCATGGCACCCGACTTCTCTGTCTGAATGCCTGTATGGGCAGCGCACCGCGATCGGCATGCTATTCTCTGGTGCATCTTGACATCATGAGAAACGAAGCTACCGGACCATCGCCTGCTTATGCTATTGCTTGATCTATTGGACAGGATTCGGGGATGACTATCTTTGCCGGCGGTCTGCTGTGATATTGCGGAAGGAAACATGGACATTCATTGGATGCTTCAAGGCGGTCTGTGAACTCGGAGAAGATGCTATTGACTTCTTTGCTGCACATCCAAAGGACGAAAGAGTGGGACATAGGTCTGTCATGACATCCCATGTCTATTGCTGAGCTGAGATTATATGTATAGGCAATTGCCCCTGTTCTAGCTCGTATTTAAACAATGCTCTTGGCATTCTGATCGAATTCAATCGAGTATTCGATCATGCAATGACCCTTACACCCTTCGACGCTAGGAGCTAGCAATGGTACAGTTTCGACGTCTAGAGATCCTAGAGATCCTGAGTTTTATGGATGCTACGGGTATTGCAGAGACGGTATTAGCAGTGAGGTCTATCTCGTTCTTATTATTCTGAGCCTCACTAATCAGTCAAGCGGAATGATGTACAGAGCTTGATTATACATAAATATATGGTACAAGTTCGTATCACGTCCCCATGTCTCGTTTTCGACAGTGACCGTTGGTCATTCCTCGTTCCTCGTTACCTATACATCAATCGGCACCTGTCCGGGGAAAATCTTGTTGGGTAATCGTAGAGACGACTGGGTTGGTATATGTTGTGACTTATTGTGTATATACTGACTATATACGCGTAGTATTCCTGTTGTATTCTATGAACAGCTAGGCAATGGCCACTCAACACACATCCCTGATGCCCCAAACAATTTCTGGACGCCCGAATTGTTCATGGACGAGCTCGAAAACCTTCTCGCTAAACTAGGAATCGCCAACCGTTTTGATCTCCTAGGTCAATCATGGGGAGGTGCGCATAATTTGATGTTGACGCTATTGCTTGTTCAATTGCCTGTGCAGGTATGCTCACAGGCCAATATGCCGCTACTCACATGCCACTTGGCTTTCGTCGCCTGATTATTCTCAACTCTCCTGCGTCGATGGAGCTCTACCAGGAAGGGATCGATTCACTGCTTGCTAAATTCCCTCCAGACTTTGTGGCCATGCTGAAGAAGCACGAGGAGGAGGGTACGACTGCATCGAAGGAGTACCAAGGCAGGACAATGATCTTTATGAAGAAGCATGTTTGCACCCTAGACGAGTGGCCTGCGGATGTCATAACATCTTTCACGGCGTACATGACAAATCCAGCAGTGTACAGCGCCATGTGAGAAGACTTTTCTCTAATTTGTGTTGTTTGTCTGACCAGTGGCGGTTAGGCAAGGGCCATCTGAATTCCGAGTCACCGGTAACCTGAAGGCGTGGTCAATTTTAGATAGATTGCACAAGATCACGTATCCGGCGCTGTACGTCGGTAGTCCTCAAGACGAAGTTCAGGAAGTAGCCGTCACGCCATGGATCTCGAGAGTTCCAAGAATTGAGCGGGTCGAGCTGGCGAACAGTTCGCATCTGGGAATGTACGAGGAGAAAGACCGGTATGGGCCCCTTCAAAGATTTCGGCATACAAGAACTAAAACGAGAATGATAGATACTTGGAGATACTTAAAAGATTTCTGGAAGCTTCTTAGCCCAATCCATCAACAGCTGTCACTCAGTGAGTCGCCAATAAGAAATTGTGGGCACAGAGCGTATCGTAATACACATATAGATATTCTGAGGTTGTAACAAGTCACGAGTGCAGTAAAGATGTGAGCGAGCGAAGAACATAAAACATTCAGCCTATACACGCGTGAAGGAGTAAGTTGGGCCACGGGAGTTCTTTTCGGGACGGATGGCGCGATTTCTTTGGTGAATCTGGTGGTGTGAGTCTTTCTGGTAACCTCGGGCTTGCATGGCTGGATGTCAGGCGTGCATGAGCTCTTCGCTCGAGCTCCGAGGTCGGAGGGTGTTGTGCTCTTGGACCCGTCATCAACATTTATGGCCGCCCTTCCAATCTTTTAGTCCTGCTCGACCTTCCCCCAGAATTTCTCTCTCCTATCATCTACTTTGAAGAGCCCAGGTCTCTCCACGCGCTCTGTTTAACAGGGAAACACGTCCTGTGTGACTTGGCCCATTGTGGTCTATGGCCCGGAGAGAACATCAATACAATCGGCTTGAGTGCGGCCTTGTTTTTGTTCAGTCCTACACATCTGGCGGCGATGACTTCAACTTGGAGCCTGTACCGTGCTCGCACAGATGGTTCATTGGAGGTACTGGTGAGTTAGAATTCGTGCCTAGCCTCGTCGTCTAATCTGCTTTTGGAGGCTCGTGCTACACATCCCTCTCTCGCAAGGTGCATTGATGCAGCTCGTACCCAGCGCCTTTCCGGTCCGTTAAAGAAAGCAAGACCCTGCTTGATGTGTTCCTGTCAGTTGCTGCCTGGAATGGTTTGGATGCCCATCGTCGCCGTGTAGTCAGGGTGGGTTAAGGGTACGTGGAGGGTCTGAATTGAGGAATGATGCGCCACAAGAGATGGGAAGGACTGGAAACAAGGGATATGAGCATGGCGACGTTCAATGGATGGCGCAAGGATCGAAGTCGTATACCGCAATGGGCGGTTCGCTCTGACGGTGTTTTGTCCCCGCCCAGCACAGCCAGAGAGGTCATGCAATTCCATGAATGATGGAATACGACCGCATGGGAAGGACCCCAGGTGGATTTTGTTTATTAGTTGAAATGTCCAAGGGGTCATAACGCAAGTGAAGGCGTATTTCGGAACTGTGGCAATGAGCACGGGATCTATGCAGGCACGAGGAGAAGTGCACAGCCTAAGCATGATAGACGCCCATTCGGTGACATGGAAACCCTACCGTGCAGGTTGTGCTCGCAAACTTTCGTACTATGGCGTCGAGTGAAGGCGCAGATCATAGGTCGGCCTCGGTTGGCAGCTCATCTGCAGAAGTGCATGCAATGTCCCCACTACTGCGGATTGGGGAGTACTATGACAAGGAGGTTATGAAGTGTCAATGGAGGGATATTGTGTGTACCCACAAAATGGCATGCACGTTGAAACTGACAATGCCTTAGAGAAAGAAGGCATATAAACGATATGAGAGCCTTCCTGAAGTTACCATCACCGCATCCGACGAAACCGGTGTAGGGGAGAAGTCGATCCCTGTTCCTCTTCAGCGCAAGTGGACTGGCAGAATGCCCGCCATTTCCTCTGCCTGGGCCGACACTCCATGCACAAAACTCGGCCTTGAGGGTGTCCGGTCAAGGATCAATACCCTTCTCGGAGTCAGATACAGTCTAAGACGGCAAAGCGCCCAAACTATTGGACTCGAAGCCATGCTCCAATATTACATCGACAACGAGTACGACTTTGGCACAGCATATGCCCACCTCCGCCCACATTGGTACATCGGCACCACCCTGGAAGACCACCAATGGCGGGAGGAGAGGGACAAGACTATGCGACAAGACATTCTGCATGGTAGTCATATCATCACCAGTAATGTACCTCCACGATATATTTGGGATCTGCTCAGTAACAGAGTCATCCCATGGTGGGTAGCTGGTATACGTCTATGGGACATCTGTGCTGTGTCGCATGCATGGGTGGAGGAGAATGCACTCCAATATGTGTGGGCCACCATCAATGGAGGTCAATGGCCCGTTCCACTTCCACAGGGTGTCGATCTGCAGCGGATCCGAATTGAGCTGCTGAATCACGGCGCAGAGTATGTCTGGCTCGACATTGCCTGTTTGAGGCAGGCGCATGGGTTGAGAGAGGATCTGCGAAAGGCGGAATGGGTTCTTGATGTGCCCACTATTGGAAATCTGTACCTCTCCGCAGCTCAGGTAATTTGCTACCTCAGTGGACTCGGACGACCACTCATTCAGGATGTGGACATGACAAGCGATTGGAGTTGGTTCAAACGAGCATGGACACTGCAGGAAGTAAAAAACGATATGATTATTGGTGGGAAGACGGCCAATGAGGACAGAATGGACCTTCAGGAGAAGATTCATTCTGTTGCACTGCCTGAGCTGGATGACATATTTTCAATACTAAGAGAGATGCAGCATCGGACATCCACGAAAGCCATTGATCGCGTCGCCGCTCTGACTTATAAACTCCTCAAACACTCGATTCCAGCATACTACGAGTCAGCAAGTGAAGAGGAGGCTTGGTCAAGACTTGCATATGTGTTGTGGACGCTCCATCGAATAGCACTGTTCTTCTTGTACCCGAAGCCCGGCGATGCGGGTGTTCTCTGGCGGCCATCCTGGAACCAGGTCATGTCCGACATTCTCCCTGTTCTTCCAGATAGGAGTTGGCTTGAGTATGCTTTCAATGCCCAGAACAGTGGCCACTTGATTGAGAAGGCCAAGGTGCGGGGACTGGCCGAAGCACATCCACATGACTCAGAGCGCAAAGGCGAACTGTGCGTACATGACTATGAGGGTACCCTCCACACCTTCAACGTCGTCGCTAGGCACCAATATCCTATTCCTGATGGTGTATATGCATTAGTTGGGGATGGATATCAGGGTCCTCGTCTCAACAATAAACCCATCCAATTTTGTGTCATTGGGCATCTTCAAGCAGACAGGTTCCATAAGCTCTCCATGTTTGAGATACCCGACGAAGTAGAGAGGCTACGGTTGATGGAATCAGGAGTCGTGCAAACGAATTCCTGGCCCCCACTTGCTTGAGGATTACGGTCCATAGCACATTTGGAAATGACATGTAATTTTGATGTAGAAATAGTGTTTACTACCAATAAAAGAAAATCAGTAGGAATACCCTCCACTTTTCCGCTCAGTCAAGTCAATCTGACCAACTATCGTGAAGGTATGTCGACTGGAACTGCGTATAGGGGGATCTATTTCCATTCTGATAGCCGTAGTGCATTCCCCAACACTGGGTGTTCTGATACAACTGCGTGGCAAAAAGGCTAAGGAAAATCAGTGAAAATCAGGGTATTTGTTCAAATTGTATCATCCACGTTGATATTTGCATTCTCATGGGAAAGAGCATGGTTAGCAGAGCATTGTCGGTGACGGCGTGAGTCAGTTATAACACTTCAGTCAAAAGTCCTGCGGTAAGAGGATGGCGAGTGCTACCTCTCAGATGTTCCATGCAGAGGCCTCGTTGTTGAGAAAGAGGTTTAGATCTACATACGATTTTCGTTATAAGAACATGGAAAAAAATACAGAGAGAACCTATTTTGGTGAGTGAAGATGACGGTATAAGTGATTATACCACTTGTGCAGTCGGACAATGGTACTGACATTCTGGATCCGCTAGCAACGGCATTATATACACCACAGATGGTGGAGGTAGACGGTAGGTAGTTGTCAGATTGTCTTTACCCTCGAGATGTAAGAAGATGAGAGGGAGGCAACACTCTTGGCTTCGGTACAGCTAGAGACAACAAGCAAGATTGGAATATGACTGGAAACAGATAAATCTGACGAACCTGGGTATGATCGCCGTTTGGGGGTAGAGTCGCTGCTCGCACATTTGATTATGCCTGTGAGGTCATGTGCGGCAAGGTCTATGGGAGATTTGTGTACATCCAGAAGCCATAGAGATAGCGACTTGTCCAGGGTGCTCATAGCAACTTTGGCGGCCACATCAGCTATTTGGAAGCAAAAATGAAAGTGCCCTCTCCGGCGGGTAACAAAATCGAAGAGCTAGCCTGAAGAGGCCACCTATCTCAGAGTTAGAGAAGAGCGGTGTCGAAGTGAACGCATTTACCGCCAATGATCTTCAAACATGAGCGTTGCAAAGATGCTAGAGCAGCAGTCTCAATTGAAATGACAAATTTTGTCTCCGCCACGCTTGAGCGAGAGTATTATCACTAGAGTGATAAAAAAACTGCATATTATGATTTTCGTATTGGGTTGCAGTTTGTAAGTTTAGTCCAATGTCGGTCGTCGGTGAAAACGTTCATAAGCTCTTTCCAAAACATCGAGCTTCATTCGAAGAGAGACATCGCGGCCTCAAACTTGGTCATTTGCTGGCTTAGACAAGTAACCATGAGAGGAGGGGAAATGTGGTAGCGTGATTGACTAATGACTGTAGAGCGAGGTCCGTGTCCAGCGATCAGACACTGAACAAGAGAGACCCTTAAATTCAAGTCGAAGGAGAAGGAGCGAAGATGACACTTACCTACGCCATCCAGGAGTCTTGCGGCAGCCAAATGTGTAACTCGAAGACTGACGACCAGAGCAATCCTCTTGGTGCTAATTTCTTTGAATCCCTGAAGCTGAAACTCGTTTCTGAGTCCTAGTGGAGTAGGAGGGTGAGTGCAGGCTTACCGGCTGACGAAAAGAACTCACTCAACCAGGAGATTAGGTGGAAGGATGCAGCTTCATCCTCGTTCGAAGACTCCAATCTGATATCAACCCAAATTTAATTAGAAAGGAACAATAGGACTTAAACAACGTCTCACTCTCGTCACAAATGCAGCATTGCAGAGATGGACATGGAAGATGCTAGGGTCCATTCTCGCTCGTTCCAGTGGTTGTCGAACCCACCGGACCGGATGGATACCACGTTTTGAGTAAAAATTGCCACGCCACAGACGTGCCTCCGGAATAACACATAATCAACCTACCTTGATGCGTAACAGCCATCCACATCCCGCTTTGTGATTCTAACGGTCACTCTCATTGGAATTATCAACTCTCTGTCAACAACGACATACTACTGAAATGATTGCTTTCTGAAGTCTTCTATTCTGACTGCCCGGCCACCCTATTTGGACGATTCTTGCTGGCTGGTAGAGGCCCAGAATTGTCGGTTCATCTTCACTCAAGGCATAAATGAAAAGAACTGTGCACTATCAATGCTGTCACCCAAGGAACACCTCGACGATAAATTCCTTGTCCGTGAGATCTCCCAGGAAGCGACTTTGTTAGTGTGGTACGCGTCAAAGCCTTTTATTCCATGCTCATAGTCTTGCTTTCTTCGAGCTAAACAGCGTCCTACAAACTACCGGATTTGTAGCTTCTCTGCCGATTCTGTGATGGGACATAGTGTGCTCGAGTCGGTTGGCGCTTGAGCATGTTTAGGATGCCAGAAGACCCAAACTCTGATGCGGCAGAAAGAGTAAGTAATCTTGTTAATGAAAAATGATTAGCAAGAGTCGCTAATCGATTTTTCACAACTCCTTCTGTGCAAGCTTAGGATCGCTGGAGGATAGAGACATTAGACTCGACGTCAGCGGAGTTTGACTTGATCGAAGGAATGTCACTAGGTGAGGACAACGAAGAGAGAGCGACAGCCAAACACTGAAATGGCCCTCTGTTGGGAGTTAAACGTCGCATGCTGTCATCTATACTGATTAACGTGATGTTGAATGTAGAATGATGAGAATATTGAATATTTATTAAAGTCTACGATTCGAACAAAACGCTCTCGTGGAAAACCGGTATTTTCACTGTTCCAGACTCATGTTAGCATAAGCGATATGTTGCAAGTAATAGTGGCATGCCTGGAAAACGAATAATACGCCAACGGGTGGCTAAGGGATGAAGGATCGTCATTGATTAATCTTCGGGGATCGCTCTATTCTAGAGACTTCCTTAAAAGTATGTCCGTTTTTCATCGTGAAATGCGACATAGTTCATACCTGTATGACAACAATTTATTTTACTTGCCTCATGGACTCACTCGAAAATGTCCACGTCGACCATGCATACTACGATAAATGTGAATATTATGTTGAAAGGATAACTCCCAGCAGTGGTGACTATGTTCAAGCATAATCATCAATAATACAAAATGAGTCAACGAGCATAGCAGCGTATAGTTATATGGAGCAGGATCTATGTCTCGAGAGACGTAAGAGACATTATGCAGAGCAACAGGTCTGACATGCCATAGGCTACCGAACCGGCCCAATCATTCCCTAGGATCCACGATTTTCAGCCGTTTACTGGTGCAAAAGTCCTGTGAAGCAGTTAGAACACGGGACGGAGGTGTGGTAGTTCTCGGCACAGGAGACCTCAGTATCAGAGCGAACTTCACACTTCGATAGACCACTTACGATGTCCTCCCAGGAAAACTTCAGGGAAGTCTCCGCCGTATTCTTGAAAAGTATATGCGTGTTCTATACAATAAGGTCTGCAGATCATGAAAACGATGCCAGTGAGAAGAAAGATATGGTCTGTCTATGCTTTGCTTTCTCCAGAGGCAAGAATAGACGTATACAGAGTATTGCCTCTACCTGAGACGATTTTTATTTAGATTCTTCTCATAGTAGATCGTCTTCTACACCGTGGTGTGGCTAACCTCAACAGATTCCTTGGTTTTATCACAATCCTCATCGGTGGGCGGAGGGTCGGAGTCGTTTCGGCTACATGTAAAAGAGCTTGATCATCTCAGTTTCGCGGTTGTTAGTTTCAAGTAGACAACTCACAAGGTTCGCTAATGGCATCAACAGGCGAGACTACGTTCAAAGCAACCATATTCCTCAACAAACAATTCTCTGTGATAATCTCAACCACAGCGTTATCAGAGGGGATATGATCAGTGGTAGAGCTCTGGCAGACATGAGAAGAAAAGTGCTCGGTATCAGTAGGAAGCTTACTTTGACATTCGTGCACCGCATTCCCACTGCAGATCAAGTAACATCTAAAAGCAAGGCTGTAAGAGGTGTAAAAGAAAAGAAAGATACAATCAGAGACGATCCAAAGCGATACAAGCACCGCTTTCCTACCTGGAATGTCCAGCTGAACCACTTAAGTGATGTCAGAAAGATGACAGTCCCATTTGCTACTCCTTCGCCAAGCTATATGAGCCCACCTCATCGACCTACACTATCCCATCCATATCAAACGGGTTCCAAAGCTATCATCCGCTGCACTGTTTTTTCTCTCTCTCACCAGCGCTAGCATGAGTAATTTGATTTGACTTGATGTCTTCAATGTATGTGATGAATGTGCAATATAGTACTGTGCCGTTCATGGACACCCTGTAAGACATATGGTTGCTGACTGTCTGAATGCAATTGGGCTTTGCTGGATGCAGGCAGGCTGATCCTGAGTAGAGGCGTCACGGTATACAGAGATGGGCCTGGGGTACGTAGGAAGTAGCGTTTCCCACCTAGAGCAACGAAGTGCTTGTGCAGTATGAAAAGCATAAGCACTATTGAATAGTGTCATGAGGAGGACGCAAGTCAAATGGAAATGTGTCGGTTGAAGGTGCTTGTGATATCACCACGAGAAAAGTTCGCGTTGTAATGGCCACGTGCCGTCGATCGCTGGCTCACTGGCAACATGTGGCTCACGCTTCTTCGTCCAATGACAGCAAATGGCCCGACATCACCACCCGACGCACGTCATTTGGATGGCTCATCTTGTATACGAACCCCCTTCCAATCTCTCCCAGTAACTCATCTCGCATATCGTCCTTTTTGCAGAACCCGGGACACTCCGTGCACTTTGTCTAAAGGAGAGACACACTCTGTGTGATTTGGCCGGCTGTGCTTTACGGAGGCACACAACTATCGACTTGAACATGTCCAGACTGGCCGTGTTTTCGTTCAGTTCTGCGCAGCGGCGATCCGGACTGTCCCGATGGACGTACCGCCATACTTCAACTTGGATCATGAGACACTCTGCCCCGTACTCATTCATATGCCCCGTTCACAGGAGGTTCACCTAACCGGAGCCTTGGACGCTTCATCCGCATGACTCTCGACGACTTATCACCAGCGCTCGAGACCTTGGAATTCGACAGGTGTTTTGCAGAGCGACAGGACTTTGCTGGGTTGACACACGTGCAGGCTATGTATCTGCCGTTATGACGCAAATGTGCACTTCCTGCTAGGACTGCTGCTTGTTGACAAATTGGAGGTATATGCTCCCGGTGCGTGCTTCTCTGTATGTGATGTTAGACGCGTGAGAATTCATAGAGATGACTCGCTCGTAGATTTGGATGGCGAGTGTATGCAGATCAGCGTCACCCTCTGGAGACTATCGGATGTGCATATCAGGAAACTGAGAAGAGCTTGTCTCGTCAGTAATTGTTGGGATGACGCGTCCCAGGATGTTGAGCACTTGTTGCATGTGTTGGCGGTACAGGTGAGTTAGAAGTCGTACCTGGTATTGTCGTCTAATCTACTTTTGGGACGCTCGTAGAGACGCTTCACAGGGCTTGAGGAGCTGGTGCTGGATAAGCTTCTCCCACAGGGTATGCATCGGACGCTCGTACCCACGTCCTAGGTCAATGAGGTGGGTTTATATAGCTTTTTGAAGCGTACCTATGTGTCTCAATCGATTCAGGTACACCTGCAGTCGGAAACACAGCTGTCAGCGCAATGGACCACAGCTCACCCCATGTCTGAGCACATCATCTCGCATGCAACGATACTCTTATTCTGTAAAGTTATACGTGGGGGGACATTGCCCGAACGCCTCAAGCTTGACTTTCACCGAGAACAAGAGATCATTACAGGGCACGAACAGAGTAACAGCCTTTTTTTGTCGGTATCTCCATCACCTTCGAAATAAATGACGTATTCACATTAAAAACATTGCAGCGACAGATCCTATATGACATAGTGTTGATGAATGTCACCAACGTCTGTGTCAGCAGTAGATCCGACCTTCTCAACTATCGCATCCGACCTCTGTTGCTCGTGTGCAGATCTCTCTCCCATCTCGTGTCCCTTTTAAATTCCCTCAGACGTATCTCCAAGCGTCACTCAAGATAGATACTCTACGTTGAATATCTCCTTGTCCGCCTTTTCTTGTCTCATCCTCGTATAAGATGGATCCCGCTTGTTCTTGATTCTCGTTATCAGTACTACATTCCTGCACCCAACCTGGCATTCCGGACCGTGCCTGCGAACTTGAAGGCCATCCATCCACCTGTCCCATCCGTGTGTCATTTCCATTCTCGCCTCCCTACCTCGATAAATGTACTAGATCGTCGTCCTGCATACGCTCACCAGCAAACTTCCAGCCTCTCCACCTGACCACCGTGTTTCATTTCGTGGTATGCTGGAACGACCGCTGGACTGAGCCCTGCCATATCATCTCTGGTCTAATAATGTCAAATAGCAAACGCCTGGTTCTCGCCCGAGTTAGCTGAGCGCCGTGCAAAACATAAGCCCTTGCGAGTTTCGGGTAGCATCAATTTGTGACCTCCTACCAATAATGGTTCACTTGCACCTCCACACCTGTCAAAATCACCTTTGCTATCACTCTCCATGTCAGCCTCCTTCAAAGTTACGTGGTGATGCCAACTCGGACTCATGGTCATTCAGAAATTTAACCTTCCTCGTTTTGAAATATCCCGTCGTTTCTTTATCGAGACTGAGGTTGGTGTCCGAGTTGTTGGGCGTAGTTATACCGTAATTCATTGTTTTACCTCTAGCCGGATAAATCATCACCGGATTGAAGTGTGGATAATATTTTGGGAGACATTCACCTGTTGGAAAATTTCAAAGTTCATGTAGCGGTGGAACTAGGCATGTCTGCAGAAGATTTCGACTCGGTGGACATCCTTCTCGAGGTCAAGAAGAAGGTTGTCTATAATTTGCAGCTGCTAAAGCTCCACAAGCTACATATGCACTGCCTTCAATACAGCTATTACTCACAGCGCAGTCCACTTCAATTGGAAGTGCGCATGTTTCCTACACGCGTCAGTCGAAGCAAGCCGATCCACGACATCATACTAATGGCCACATTTTAGACCACTTATCGCGTCAATGCGAGCAGATTTTGGACTGTCCTAATTGGTATTGATGAATATCCATCCTATCCGCTACGTGGTTGTGTAGCGGACTAGCAGTTGATGAAGCAGTACTTAACTGAGGAGCTCTGCAGTCCCAGTCATCGTATTCAGCTTCTCGGATCCAAGGAGCACATGCCCCCTGAGGACCCTATGTACCCCTCGCATGTCAACACCGTCAGATAAGAAGAGCTTCGACATGAAGTTCGTCGGCATATCCGATCCGTGATTGGTCTTGTCAATACTTGAGATTTGTCAAGGCGCCGCAGAACTTCACACTCCAGATATATAGTGCGAAGATCCAGACGTCCATTCTGATCGACAGGTGAAGATGGATGTCGGGTTCGAAGGCACAAAAGACGGCTGATTGGTCGCTGTGAACGAGCAACTGGGATGGCTTCGTTATGTAATATCGGGTCAGGTAGTCTGAACTATCTTCGTTGATCACTTCTTTGTCCAATGGCCACCCTTCCAATCTTTCGGTCCTGCTCGATCTTCCCCCACAATTTCTCTCTCCCACCATCAACTTTCAAGCGCCTAGGTCTCTCCATGCGCTCTGTCTAACGGAGAAACCCGTCCTGTGTGACGTGGCCCGCCATGGTCTATGGCCCGGAGACAACATCAGTATGGACTTGAGCGCGACCTTGTTTTCATTCAGTCCTATGCACCTGGTGGTGATTACTTTGACTTGGAGCCTGCACCGTGCTTGCACATATGGCACATTGGTGGTACTGGTGAGTTAGAAGTTGTGCCTGGTGTCATCATCTAATCTGCTTTTGGAGGCTTCACGGAACTCGTGCTACACATCCCTCTTTCCCAAGATGCACTGATGCAGCTCGCATCTGGCGCCTTTCCGATCCGCTGGAGAAAGCAAGACCCCGCCTGATATATTCCTGTCAGTTGATGGCTGGAATGGTTCGGATGCCCATCGTCGCTGTGTAGTCAGGGCGGATTAAAGGTACATGGAGGGCCTGGATTGAGGAATGACATGCCACAAGAGCTGGGAGAGATTAGAGACAAGGGATATGAGCATGACGAGGTTCAAGGGATGGTGCAGGGGCCAATGACGTATTCTGCAATGGGCGGTTCGCTCTGACAGTGTTTTGTCCCCACCCGGTGCAGCCAGAGAGGACGTGCATTTCCATAAATGATGGAATACGACTCTATGGGGAGGACCCCAGGTGGATTTTGTTTATTAGAAGAAATGTCCATGGGGTCATAACTTTCAAAATAGCACCAACTGTAAGTGAGTGAAGGTGTACTTCGGAGCTGTGACAATCAGCACGGAATTGATGAAGATACGAGAAGTGCACGGCCTAAGCATAATAGACGCCCATTCGGTGACGTGGAAACTCTACCACGCAAGTTGTGCTCGCAAACTTTCGTACTATGTCGTCGAGTGAAGGTCTCTTTGATACTATGTCGTCGAGTGAAGGTCTCTTTGATACTATGGCCTGGAGTGAAGGTCTCTGTGACCATCTCACGAGTCTCGAACCCCTACCTTCCTGGAACTTGTGGTTGGAGGAGTATGTGCATAAGGAGGCATTCACATCCCCAGGAGTGCACGCAATGTCCCCGCAAGCGTGGACCGAGGAGTATAGGGAGGAGAATGCCAAGTCGAGATGGAAGAATCTTGTGCGTACCAACAGGATATCATGCACGCTGACTGACAATGGCTTAGAGAGAGAAGGCACATCAGCGATATAAGAGCCTTCCTGAAGTGACCATCTCTGCACTCGAAGAAACTGGTGTCCCGGAGGAGTCGATCCCTGTTCCTCTTCAGCGCAGATGGACTGGCAGAATGCCCGCCATATCCTCTGCCTGGGCCGACACTCCATGCACACAACTCGGCCTCACAGGCATCCTGCCAAGGATGAACATACTTCTTGGCACTAGATACCTTCTAATATCACCACGAACAAGAAAAACCTGGAAAGCTCGTCAAAAAAGGGACTTTTCCTCAACACACCCTCCAATCACTAAACTCTCTCAGGAAACGCATGCCATGCTCCAATACTGCATCGACAAAAAGTACGACTTTGGCACAGCATATGCCCACCTCCGCCCACATTGGTACATCGGCACCACCCTGGAAGACCACCAACGGCGGGAGAAGAGGGACAAGGCTATGCGACAAGACGTTCTGCACGGTAGTCATATCATCTGCAGATTTGTACCTCCACGATATATTTGGGATCTACTCAGTAACAGAGTCATCCCATGGTGGGTAGCCGGCGTTGATTTAGAGGGCATCTGGGCAGTGTCGCATGCCTGGGTGGAGAAGAGTGCACGCGAGGATGTGCCGACCACCATCAATGGGAGTCAATGGCCAGTCCCACTTCCGGAGGGTGTCGATCTGCGATGCATCCGAATTGAGCTGCTGAATCACGGCGCGGAGTATGTCTGGCTCGACGTTGCCTGTTTGAGGCAGGAGCATGGGCAGAAGGACTCGGAGGACCATCGAAAGCGAGAGGCGGAGTAGCCTCTTGACGACTCGGAGGACCAACGAAAGCGAGAGGCAGAGTGGCCTCTTGACGACTCTGAGGACCAACGAAAGCGAGAGGCAGAGTGGCCTCTTGACGACTCAGAGGCGGAGTGGCCTCTTGATGACTCAGAGGCGGAGTGGCCTCTTGACGACTCGGAGGACCAACGAAAGCGAGAGGCGGAGTGGCCTCTTGACGTGCCCACTATTGGACAACTGTACTACGTGGCAGAACGGGTAATTTGCTACCTCAGTGGACTCAGACGACCACTCGTTCAGGATGTGGACATGAAAAGCGATCGGAGTTGGTTCAAACGAGCGTGGACACTGCAGGAAGGAAAAAAGAACATGATTATTGGTGGGAAGACGGTCAATGAGGACAGAATGGACCTTCAGAAGAAGATTGATTCTGTTGCACTATCCGGGCGAGATAGCATATTTAAAGTACTAACGGAGATGCAGCATCGGACATCCACGAAAGCCATTGATCGCGTCGCAGGTCTGACTCATAAACTCTTCACAATCTCAATTCCGGCATACGAGTCAGCAAGTGAAGAGCAGGCTTGGTCAAGACTTGTTGATGTCATGTGGGCGTTTCATCAAAAAGAACTGTTCTTCTTGTACCCAAAGCCCGGCGACGCAGGTGTTCTCTGGCGGCCATCCTGGAACCAGGTCATGTCTGACATTCTCCCAGTTCTCCTGGGTGGGAGTTGGTTTGGGTTCCAAGCTTCCGATGTCGAATGGAACAGTGACCACTTGATTGAGAAGGCCGAGGTGCGGGGACTGGCCATTGCCCATCCACAACACTCGCAGCGTAAAGGCGAGCTGCGCGTACATGACTGCGAGGGTACCCTCCACACCTTCAATATTGTCGCTAGGCACCAATATCCTATTCTCGATGGTGTGTATGCACTAGTAGTTGGGAATGGATATTGCTATTCGGAACAGGAGCATAACCACCTCAAATTATGCGTCATCGGGCATCTTCAAGAAAGCAAGTTCCACAAGCTCTCTGTGTTTGACATCCCCGACGAAATGGAGAGGGAACATTTGATGAAATCAGGAGTTGCGCAAATTCGTGTTGCCTGGTCTTCACTTGCTTGAGGATTGTCGTCCGTAGCACATGCAATTGCAACGTAGAAATAGAATGTACTAATCAAAACAAATCAGTAAGAATAGCCTCAGATGTGTACCACTTTTCACACGAGTCTGACAATCTGTCGCAAAGGTATGTCGATTGGTAGTGGACAGTTCTGTGCATAGCAAGGTCTTTATTCAGTATGATAGTCGTACTGCATGCCCATTAATATCAACATTGGGTGTTCTGATACACCTTAGTAGCAAAACACTAAGTGAAAATCGGGGTCTTTTCTGAAATTCTATACACATTGCAGTTATCCGTGTTGACCCTGGCATTCACATCCAAAAGAGCTTGGCCACCAGAGCAGGTGTAGGTAATGCTTCACTGCTGGTGACAGTGTTAGCGCTTCAGTGCAAGTCTTGCGGTGAAAAAACTGTGTGCTACCTCATGGAAAGTCGTCCTCTTTGGATATTCCCTGCGGTGACTGGCCACTTATTCCTATGCAATGGTTGCTGTTTGTCTCTTCGTTGTCACAGAGACTGCAGTAGTAAATCTACATCTGGATTTCGTGACAATAACATAGAAAGGTGTGGAGAGAACGTACGTTGGTGGTGGAGATGACAGTATATACGATTACACCGCTTGTGCGCATCGGTGCAGCTCAGTCTGAATGGAAGGCCGAGCGTCAACTTCGTTGGACAGAGCACGTATGAGGAGCTGATACTGACATTCTCGAGCTCATAGACTCACTAGCAACAGTATTGTATACTCCACCAATGGTGGAGATAGAAGTTTCCCTTAGTAGGATGTAAGAAGACAAGAGCGAAGCAAAACTCTTGGCTTCAGTATAGCTAGAGACCAGTAGGATGGGCATATGAATGTGGACAGACAATGCAGACAAACCTGGATGTCATAGACGCCTCCCTAGTGGTGTCGCACACCTATCAATGCCTGCGAGGTCTTGGACGACAGGGTTCCCGCAGATGTGTATGCCCACAGACTCGGAGTTGGGCAAGACGGCGGTGACCTTGCCCAGGGCATTGGCAACAACATCAGCAATTTGACGGGCTTAATGGTATAAATACACTCTTCGTCGGATGGGCTGTCAGGTCCAAAAGTGGAAATTGGGTGGGGTTTCATGTGCGCTTTCGATATCATGATCAACTGTGAGATCTGCCGATGGTCAAGAATGCAGAGTCGCTGAAGTCGTCAAGGGACACCGTGAGCTGATGGAGCGAGTCAATGAGAACTCAGTCAAGAAAATATAGGGCATACCTTGACACCAGTGAATGACATTGTGGAAAAACCCGAAAGGAGAGTTCGCTCCAACGACATAGAGATGTCATGCGCGGAGTGTCAAGCCAATAGATATTGCACTTGGCTGAGCTCTGCAAATGCATGCAGAATGTAGACTACAGTACCTACTTATATACTAAAGTACTAATCTACTAGAACTTTTGTTAGACCCAAACTTCACGTGACTCTAACAACAACAAACAACCGGTTACTTTGCGTTCGAGTAATCCCGGTGAAGTCACTGCTAGCGCGATGTGAGGGCTAAGTCCTTGGCACTTGGCTTTAGAGGGTTTTGAGGGTCAAGCGTAAGTTGGTATTTTATAACTTAGCTCGAAGCTGGTTTGTACCAGTGCAAGCGTCCTACTTAAATACACGGTTCGTATACTACTGTTGTACATTGTATGGTATTGGTATTTGTCCTGCCAGAAGCGACCGGTGAGAGCGATTGGGCGATAGCAAATGATAAGTACAAGCGATGAGCCTAGATAGGGTGGGTAGCGAGCGAGAACGTAGGTCAGACGGACAAGCGAGTGGAGTTAAGCGCCGATTCGTGGATAGCGAGGTGGAGGGTATAGCCGGGTTACGATAACGTGATGGTGTTCTGGGGTTAGGGTTGAAATAGGGGTGAAAATCATAACATTACCCCCCTGTTAAGGCAGTCGTCCCGACTGCCACAACCCTTATCCCTTGGTTATGATTTAAGAAGTCGGTTATTGCTTCCTGAGCGTTGTCGAGTAGATCCTCTCGTACCCATTGATTCTCTTCATCCCCGTATCCCTTCCATTTGATGAGGTAGTCGGTGATGGTGCGTGAGGGTTGATTTTTCTTTCCTCGTACGTGCCGGGTGCGGTTGTCGACTATGGCTTCTACTTCATATTCTTCTTCGTTGTTGATGATTTTGGGTGGGGGTGGGGGTCGCTTATTTTGGGAGGGGAACGTCGGTTGTATGTATGGCATTAGTAGTGCTTCATTAAAAACCGGGTGAATTCGCCATGCTGCTGGTAACTTTAGTTTGTATGCGGACGCTCCGACCTTCACGATTATTGGGAATGGTCCGACTTGTTTGTCGTCAAGTTTTTTCTTTGGTCGCGGTAGGTGGAGGTTCATCGCGTCGAGCCATACTTTATTGCCTATCTCGTACGCTATCGCCACTCGCTTTCGTGCGTCGTATTGCTTCTTCATCCTCTCTGCCGCTTTTTCTAGTGCGGCTTTCATTTCCGTATGTATCTTCATCATGATGGTAGCGAAGTCCTTCGTGGCTGGGGTTTTCTGGGGTTGGTGGGTGTTTGCGATCGTGGTTCGTGGGTGAATGCCGTGGTTTATGAAGAAGGGTGTTTTGCCGGTTGCGGAGTGAATTCAGTTGTTGTGTTGGAATGCTGCTAACGGTAGCCACTCCGGCCAGTCGGTTTGCCGATGGTTTATGAAGAGATGGAGATATTTCTCTATCTCTTGGTTTGCTCGTTCTGTTTGCCCGTCGGTTTGCGGATGGTAGGCTGTCGAGGGGTTTCCATGGATGTTGAGGGTGTGATATAGGTCGTTAATGAATTTTGAGACGAATTGGGGTCTGCGATCGCTGATGATTTTTTGGGGCATCCCGTGAATGGGCGTATACGTGGTCCCGGAGTATCTTGGCCCATCCTTCCGACGACATTGTGGTGTTACATGGGACTGGTATAATCTCTTTCGAGAATCAGTCGACGATGACAATGATTGCGTCATGGCCTCCCGCTTCGGGTAGTCCCGTGATCATGTCGATGCTGATGTGTGTCCACGGTGAATCAGGGATTTCGTTTGGGTGGAGGGGCGTCAGTCTGGCCTGGGTAATGGTTTTCGTTCGTTGGCAGACTTCGCATCCCTTCATGTACTTCTCAATGTCATTCTGGAGTTTAGGCCACCAGTAGTTTTGCTGTACAAGCTCCTTTGTTTTGGCGATACCTGGGTGGCCGGCCGTGATGTGGTCGTGGTGATAGGATATTATTTCTCCACGAAGGGGGGCGTCCCTTGGTACGTAGAGTCTGCCATCGTATTTGAGTAGGCCGTCTCGTTCGCTGATCCCTCGTTCATGGGTTAGCCATTCCATGATTCCGGTGTCCCACGTCGCCTTTTTCTTCGTTGCCTCCCGTATCCTTTCTTCGGTTTCTCCTTTGCTCGGCATGACAATGGCATGGAAAAATAGCGGCTCAGGGAGGACGACGGTTTCTTGATTGTCGTCAACTCCTTGGTCGTGGTCTGCTCTTCTGCTCAATAGGTCCGCTTTTCGATTCGCTGTGCCCGGTTTGTGATGTAGTGTGAAATGGTACTCGCCGAGTTCGGTGACCCATCTCGCCTGTCGTCGGTTGAGCTTTTGTGGCTGGCAGAAGTATTGGAGATTCTGGTGGTCCGACCAAATCTTGAAGATTTGAGCGGCCCCCATAAGGTAGTGTCTCCATTCTGCGAGGGCGAGCATGATGGCAAGGAGCTCCTTGTCGTAGATTTCGTAGTTTCGCTCGGTGACCGATAGTGCCTTCGAGAGGAAGGCGACCGGTCTCCACGCTGTTCCCTGTTGCTGCGAGAGTACCGCTCCGATCGCTCCGTCGCTGGAGTCCGCCTCGATTCTGAACTTCCCCTCGTTGGTAGGTACGGCTAGGACGACATCCTGCGCCAGCTGCCTTTTCAACTCCTCAAATGCCTGCTGTTGTGCTGCTCCCCACACCCATGGTTCCTTTCCTGGTCAGCTTCGTCATTGGTCATACGATCTTGCTGTAGTCCTTGACGAATCATCTGTAGAAGTTGGTGAACCCCAAGGAATGATTGCAGCTCCTTCTTCTTGGTTGGTGTCGGCCACTCCGTTACTCCTCGGGTCTTTACCTCGTCCATTCTTATCGATCCTTCGCTCACAATTACCCCTAGGTACTCCGTTTCCAGCGTCTCGAATTCGCATTTCTCGGCCTTCAGGTATAGCTTGTGCTTTCGAAGGGTGGCGAGGACTTGTCGGATGAGCCGTCGGT
This sequence comes from Armillaria sp. CMW 4456, assembly GCA_028551335.1. NCBI lineage: Eukaryota > Fungi > Basidiomycota > Agaricomycetes > Agaricales > Physalacriaceae > Armillaria > Armillaria sp. CMW 4456. The sequence continues at coordinate 20,536 of JANDKJ010000138.1, forward strand.
GTTCTGCCCGGTTCTTCGACATAATCAGGATGTCGTCGAGGTAGATGGTGACCTTCCCGGTGGCGATGAGGTCCTTGAAGATGTCGTTCATCATCCACTGGAAGGTGGCGGGTGAATTAGTTAGACCGAAGAACATGACGGTGGGTTCGAACAGTCCTCGGTTCGTACGGAAGGCTGCCTTCCACTCGTCCCCCTCCTTTATTCGCACATTGTTGTACCCCCATCGTACGTCGAGCTTGGTGAAGTACTTGGCCCCCTTCAGTTTGTCCATGAGCTCCGAGATGAGTGGTAACGGGTATCGGTTCTTGATTGTCATCTCGTTGAGTTTGCGGTAGTCCTGGACCGGTCGTAGCCTCCCATCCTTCTTTTTGACGAAGAAGAAGGGGGAGGCCATGGGCGATTTGCTAGGTTGAATCCTCCCAGTGCGGAGGTTCTCGTCGAGGAAGTCATCGAGTTCTTTCTGCTCTTTCGGGGAGAGGGGGTATATTTTACAGTCGAGGGTGGACTTGGCGTTTGGGGTCAGTTCGATGGCATGGTCCCAGGGCTTCCGGGGTGGTAGTTCATCAAAATTGTCTTTTGAGAACAGGTCGTGAAAGTCTCAGCACCATTCAGGGACAAGTTCTTCGAACGTTCGTTCTGGTTTCGACTCGTGCGCCTTTGTGGCCAGGTCGTTAGCAACATGGGCACATAGGCATATCTCCTCTGTCATTTCAACTGCTAGGATAGTATCTCCGTCCTCCAACTCCTCATCCCAATGGTCTTCATCAGCATCTGGTAGCGTAAGAATTAGGCGGTTGCAACAGCATCGACCGAACGTGATGTGCCCTGCCCCCCAATCGATCAGGGGGTTGTGGCGTCCAGCCAGTCATGGCCAAGGAATAGGTCCTTGTCTCCTAAGTCGGTTATGGCCAGGTCGATTCATTCGGTGTGGTCGCTGATCTTTAGACAGAGTTCGACGTAGGTGGTAATCTCCCCAGCACGATTTCTGGTTCCGTCAGCATTGAAGACTGGGATCAGGTGGGCGGTAGGTCGAGTGATCAGCTGGTGTTTGTCGATGAAGGCTCAATTGATCGAGCTCCTGGTGCATCCGCTGTCAACAAGGGCAGTGGCTTGGAGGGTTTGGGGTCGTTCCAGGGTTTCCAGCTGGACTGTGGTTACTAGATCCTTCCCATGAGCTCGGGTGGCATGTATGTACTGGCAAGGGCCCTTCAGCTCCTCCAGCCACTCAAGCGTGGTTGACCTACTTGACTTGCGGAGTTGTCGAACAAGGTCATCGGTCACCTCCTGTTGTCGAGTCTTGTGGATCCACTGAAGGAGGGTGCCCTTGGCTGCTGGGACTGAGGCATATAGGCTTTGCCAGGTCCACTCGGCACTCCAAGATTTGAGCCACTCCATCGGGTCGTGCGGGTACTCGGGGGAGGCTTCCAGCTCGGGTGGATGGTCGTCGCCTACAAGTCCTATGAAATTGCCAGTGCGTTGGTCCCAGGATTGCATGGTCCACTGTCCATCCTGGTTGACATGGTAGGGGAAATGTGGTGATGGTATCTGTACTTTCGAGATGGAAGGTGGTGCTTGTATGGGGCGTGCAGGCCCCCGTTCGGCCCCCTTCGCTAGGCAAGGTAGCGGTCTTGTTCTTGCTCGCTGGGATGCTTGTGACCAGTGGGGAGGGCTCCCAGGCTAAATCTACTACCGTGGTGGGGGATTCCATGGTCGCGCCCTTGAAGGTCGATCGATCAGCCTTTCCTTGGAGGCGTTTGTACGGTCCCTGTGACGGTCACAGCACGCTCCTCCAGTTTGGGCTGCGATCGTTCCTTCTGCGATTCTTTTGAGTTCTGAGCTGAATGGGATATATTCGAATGCGCGGTTACTACAGGTGTGGCATAAGTACTATTACAAGTAACTGACGATGTACTAGAACTAATTTCGTCCATGGCCGACTGAGCAGAATCGCTTGCTCGTCGGCCTAGTCTTTTACCTCCTCAATACCGCTGGTCAAGGGCGTCTTCTCCTTGGTGGTGGAATACTCGTTTTCGAGACGCTCGATAGCGGCCCGAATCTGCGCTTTAGAGCACAGCAGTCAGTTGAATGGTTTCTTCAGCTTTGGGCAGTCTTGCACAAAGTGCCCTTTCTCGTTACAATTGTAGCAGAGCCTGGCATTGTGGGCTTTGACTCGGTCTACGTCCATTGGCTGGCCTTGCCCCCCATAGGTCGTTCCCATCCCGGTCCGCTTGTCGGTGGTTGTGGGTGTCGTTGCCAGGGTTTGTCCAGTCGTAGACGGGGCGGCCTTGGCGGGTTGGGCGATCATGTCATCAACAACTCTGGAGCGCTGTCGGGATTCATCTCCATCAATGACACATTTCTTCCAATCGAAGTATCCGTCAGGTATCAAGATTCCCATGTCGGTGATCCTGTTTCAGACTGACTTTGGCACTCCCATCTTGAGTGCCATCGTCATCTGCCCTTGTTCCCCTACGTCATGGATTAATTCGGCCTTCCTTCCGAGGTCTTCCAACTTCAGGAAGTATTCTACTGCCGTCTCCACCCCGATGTTCCACCTGAGTTCAGTCATGGCTCGGTGGTGTTTTTCTATTACGGCAGGGTCCCCAAACTGTGCTTTAAGGGCGGCCTTAAAGTCAAGCCACCTGGGGAATTGGTGATGGAGACGGGAGTGAGAATAGAGTTGTTCTTGGATGCTGACCCACCAGTTCTTGGCATGGCCTGTCATGTGGGATATGGCGAAAATGACATTCCCTCTGTCGGAGAAAAAGCCGAGGAAAGTTTGGTAATAGAGCCTTGCAGTCGTTAATGAAACATTGGAGGTTGTCGGAGTCTCCCTTGAACAGATCGGGCTCCTTGACGAGGGTGGGTTTTACATTCAGGCAAAGGTCACCTGCCACCATCTCGGGTGCTGGGTTGTCATTCAGCCAGTCGGGCGGTCCTCCAGGGGGTCCTGGGAGGGAGGCTAGCTTGTCTCAGGCCGACGGATGGGGGGAACCGCCAGGAGTGTCACCTGGGATCCAGCCTGGTGCTGCTCGGGTTTTGGTGGCCTTGGTGAGGGTGATGCATAGTTCTTTTCGTGCCTTTTTGACGTTTGCCTGGTTGATCTGATCCTGCTCCCATTCGCCGATAGACCCCTGGGAGTGCTTCTCCTCCGGTGGTCTTGGATCGACCTGGGCCTGGGCGGGAGGTTGGGTCTGGGCAGGTCCCATGGCTTCTGGTCCTGCTGTGGCAGAGGGGGTGATTCGGAATGGAATTCGGTCCTGCTGATTAATGTAGTCCACGGCCCAGTGTTTGGCCTAGTTAAGCAGGGTCTGCATGAGGATTTCTCCATCTTGGAATGTGGTCCAGGCCCCGGTGGGGTGGGTATTCGTGTACATCTTCAAGTGATGAAATTCAACTATAGAAATATCAATGAACTGTCTCCACGTCTCTTCTGCTGTTTCTGGTATAGGTAAATTAGCTACGTCTGGCACCCTAGTGTTTTGTATGTACAATTCTTCCATGTCCCATGTCGGCTGTTCCAGCTTACTCATCGTTGGTGAGGTCGACCCTTGATGATGGGAAGCCGAGGAAGAGCCCCTCGGTGGGGTCCCCCATGAAGCATGGGCTTCCGGGGTCTGAGGTCGGCTCCTTGGTAGGGGGAACGGATCCTCACCCATTACTGGGGTTAGTGGTAGCGGGATGTGGGCCTGGGGCGACAGTGCTGGTAGAGGCTCGTGGTACATCGACGAGGGAGCGTATGCTGGCATTGTCATCGGCGATATGATTGGAAAGGGGAGGGTTGGGAGTGGCAGGTTCGAAGGGGTCTGGGTTGGTAGCCACAAGGGGCTGGGGAGGTTCAGCAGGGGTGGCGAAGCGGTGGGACTCATCTGTACTGGAGTCAGTTTCCTTGGCCGGCCAGCGGGGTTGGCCTCGGGGCTCACCAATGCGTACGTTCCTGATGAGGTTTGGCTCACCTGCGATGGTCGTCTGGCCAGGTAGGGGCGATAGCTCATTGTAGTTGGGGGGGCAGATGGTGTTGGTAGAACATCGTACGCTGGAAGGTCCTGCTGCAGGCTGCTTGGGTCGCTGGCCCTCACTTCTCATGCATATTGCTGCGTGTCGGTATCTCCTTCCATGGGTGGCCAGGGCGGATCTGGCAAGCTCGGCACGGAAGGTGGTGGCTCAGATAGCAGCGTCACTTCGAGAATCTCCTGCAGTGGTATCAATGGGAGGATCTGGGAGGGGCTGGTTCAGAGGTGGGCCTGGTGGGTAGCGGTGGATGCTGCTGGCATGGGAGTGGGCGGGGTAGGGCGTTGCTGCCCAGGGAGGAGGCGAGTCGGATCGAGTCGCTGCTTCCACGTCCTGCTCAATTTCTGGGTCCGGAGGGAGGTTCGGTCCTGCTCCTCGGACGTCTGGCCTGAGGCCTGTCCTGCATGGGAAGACAACATAGAAGCGGTGGAAGAGGCGGATGAAGGGAAGGAAGAAGTTGGCAAGAATCTGGTGGTAGTACCAGCAGATGACGACTAGGGCCAGGAAGCCGATTATGGCAGGGATGGTTAAGAGGGGGAGGTCTGTGTTCTGTGAGGACATACGGTCTTTTCTTTCATGTTGAGTGTGTAAAGAAAAGAGGGTAGGGAAGCTTCGAGCTAATTGTTAGACCCGAACTTCACATGACTCTAACAACAACAAACAACCGGTTACTTCGCGTTCGAGTAATCCTGGTGAAGTTATCTGTTAGCACGAAGAGCGAGGCTAAGTCCTTAGTCCTTAGCTTTTTGGTGGAGTGAGTGTCAAGTGTAAGTTGGTATTTTATAACTTAGCTCGAAGCTGGTGTTTACCAGTGCGAGCGTCCTACTTAAATACACTGTCCATATACTACTGTTGTACATTGTATGGTGCCGGTGTTTGTCCCGTGAGAAGCGACCGGTGGGAGTGAGTGACGATGGCGAATGGTAAGTGCAAACAAGAAGCCTAGATAGGGTGGGCAACGAGCAAGAAGTGAGGTCAGGCAAGTGAGCCAGTGGAGTTAAGCGCCGATTTGTGGATAGCGCAAGATAGGGGCTTGATTGATAGTGATAGCGATGTGATGGTTCGTGGGTTAGGGTCCGAGTAGGGGTAAAAATCGTAACAAAACCAGACTGATTAGAATGGTCATGACATATGCTGAAGTGACAGAAACAAATGGAGTACTAGTCGCCCTCGACCAAGAGAAGGCATATGACAAAATAGCACATGATTACCTATGGAAAACCCTTGAAGCATTCGGCCTTCCAATATGCCTAATAAACATGGTCAGGGAGCTATACAAAAACGCAACAACAAGAGTGATGATAAATTGTCACTTGAGTTCCCCATTCCAAGTACAAAGAGGAGTCTGCCAAGGCAATCCCTTATCATGTCTCCTCTTTGACATTGCAATTGAACTGCTGGCTGAAGCACTAAGGAAGTCAGACCTAAAAGGAATCAAAATACCTGGAACATCAGAGAGACTAAAAGCAAACCTCTTTGCTGATGACACAATGACTTTCCTCTCAGAGGAAGTGTTAGACCCAAACTTCATGTGACTCTAACAACAACAAACAACTGGTTACTTCGTGTTCGAGTATTCTCAGTGAAGTCATCGACTAGCATGAAGATGAGGCTAAGTCCTTAGTGCTTGGCTTTAGAGGGGTTGAGTGTCAAGCATAAGTTGGTATATTATAACTTAGCTTGAAGCTGGTTTGTATCAGCATGAGTGTCCTACTTAAATACATGGTTCATGTACTACTGTTGTACATTGTGTGGCGTCAGTGTTTGTTCTTAGAGAAGCGGCCAGTGTGAGCAGGTGAGTGATAATGAATGGTAAGTACAAAGGGGAGTCCCAACCAGGTGAGAAGATGAGATGAGCAAAGCGAACGAGTGAAGTTAGGTGCCAATTTGTAGATAGTGCAAGATAGGGGTTGGTGTCAATAGTGATAGTGGGGGAACATCTGGGGTTAGGGTTGGAATAGGGGTAAAAATCGTAACAGGAAGACTCCTTTGAAGATCTGGAGAAAATCCTACAAAAGTGGTGCATAGCTAGCCATGCACATTTCAACATATCCAAGACCCAGATACTACCAATAGGTCACAAAGACTATAGGGAGAGTGTACTGGAGGAGAAGAAAATCAACCTGGGACAGAAAGAAATCCCAGATAATATTCACCTTGTCAAAGATGCTGAAGCAATAAGAATACTAGGTGCCTGGTTTGGCAACAATATTGATGACCATCCAATATGGTCCAGCAGACTAGAGAAGATTGACACTGCACTAGAGTCATGGAAGAGGAGCAATCCAACAATACAGGGATGTCGTCTGATAGTTAGCATGGTGATTGGTGCAATGACACAATATCTCACCATGGTCCAGGGAATGCCCAAGGAAATTGAGAAACAAGTGGGAAAGTGCATTTGGCAATTTATGTGGGGAGAAAAGTCACAGTCCCCAGTCAGCTTTGACACACTCCTGGCCCCAATAAGCAAAGGAGGACAAGATATCCTAGATATTGAGTCATGAAACCAAGCTATAAAGGTGATGGAAATAAAGGCATACCTCAACCTCTCAAGCACTAGATCCACCTGGGCCCTCTTTGCAGATGAACTCTTTGCACGAGCAAGCCTGGCCAAAGATAAAGGCATGCAGAAGGACCTCAGGATAAATCCCTTCCTCCAGTCCTGGCAACCAAATACCACATCATGCTCTGACAGGGGACCTCCACTACCAAAACAGCTTTGTGAACTCTGGAAGACAGCAGAACTCTATGGAGTTCAACCTGAAGCATTAGCACCCTCCAGAGAATTAATATGGGAATACCCACTATGGCTCCACCACTTTGCAAAACCACAACTAAGAAAGCTGAACAACTCAGGAGCAAGCCACTGCCTGAGAGACATGCATGAAGCATGGACAGTAGGTGATATGCAAGACATTGCGGAATTCCTTGATGACCTGAACCATGTATGGACAAATGAATGCACATGCTATGCCTGTGAAGGATTCAGAGAGAATATTGGATGCAAGACCCCCCAAAGCTGTATGGTGAGGGCAAAGAAGCTTCTAGACACCCTACCACCTAAGTGGGATCCACAGCAACTCCAACCAGAAGACTTCAAAGAAGAAACAAGAGTGGATGATGATGCTGACTACCATAAATTTGACAAGATATTGACAACCCAAGGTTCAATGGCAAACATCTTCAGGATCTTCACTGATGGGAAACCCTGTGGTGAAACCCTGGACAAGAGGGAATTTGTGACCACAATGAGAACAACCCAAGCTGCAACAGATGGATCATGCCAGGACAACGGAAGTGAGTCAGCAATAGCAGGGACTGGCATAACCATATATAACCAAGACTGGTCTGATACAGCTATCTGAGTCCCAGCAAACCTCCCACAGATGAACCAGGTTGGGGAGCTTCTAGCAACAAGAACATTAGTAGGGATGGCCTCTACATCTGATAACATTCTAAATGATACAGACTCAAAATATGTTATAAATGTACTAGTCTGATTGAGACAATAGATGGAGGATGAGGGATACATTGGCACACCAAATGCTGAACTAATATGTGACACTGTGGCTGCACTAAGAGAAAGAAGCACAGAAACATACTTCAACTGGGTGAAGGGGCACAGCAGACACCCAGGCAATGAATGAGCAGACCATTTGGCAAGTGAGGGAGCACTACAGCACAATGGAGAGGACTTTGTACTGCAGGCAAAACCTACACTTCTACTGATGGGTGCCCAACTCCAGAGCATAACACAAAAACTTGCTTACAAGGCAATTTGGTCCATGAAAATGAGAAAATACAACCCAAGACAGCATACCTAGGAGCAATTGGAGTTCATAAAAGCAGCTTCAGAAGATGCTTTCAAAGACAGACCAACAAATGCCAGAGTCTGGAAGTCTCTGAAACACAAGGACATAATAAGAAATGTGAGATACACCATGTGGATGATGATACATGACACATATATGGTTGGCACCAACTGGCTCAGACCAAACTATAAACCAGAATACCAAGAGCAAGCATACTGCAAGCATTGCAGAGGAGAAGTAGAGTCACTAAGCCATATCCTTACCATGTGTGAGAGCCCAGGACAGAAGGAAATATGGAAGTGCACAGAAAAATTAATGGAACAAAGGGATGTTCCCTGGTGAACACCAACACTGGGTCTGATCCTAGCAAGTGGACTCCCTACATTCAAGTCCCAGGATGGCAAATGAGATGTAGGGAAAGAAAGATTTTACAGGATCATGATGACCACATCACTACAGGTCATATGGAGCTTGAGAGTCAAATGGGTGGTGGATAATGATAATATATCCTTCTCAACTGAAGCTGTGGAAAAGACATGGCTAAGGGCAATAGATGATAGGCTCCAATTATACTGTCTAATGACTAGCAGAAAGTTCAGAAAGAAAGCTATGAAACATAGGATAGTCAAAGACACTTGGGAAAAAGTCCTCAAGGACAGAGAGAAGCTCCCCAGTGACTGGGCAGGAGCAACTGGGGTTTTAGTGGGTATAAGACTGTAAGGATAAAATGGAAGGTAAGTTAGGGGTTTTATGTAGAAAGGATAGAAAGTCATACAGAGTCCCACACTCAGTGTGTAAGGCATTTCCCTGGGGTGATACTGACAAGCAAGCCCATTTTGCAAACCAATGGTGTAGATGGGGATCAACTATGTTGACCTCCAGACTATGAGCTCCAACTGAAAGGGGGGGGCACCGTTCCACCAAAAAAAAAAAAAAAAAAAAAAAGATTGCATCATGCTATTTCCCCACTTCCTGAGTTAACCCCTTCAATCCTGTCAAGTGATTGATGCCCATTGAATGATTTAACAAAGTCTACTTGTCCTAGTTGAGGGTGATAATAGCAGTCAGCTCCAATTTTACCTGACAGACAGTTGGCAGGAAAACTTATACCCAAAATGATCATCCCATATGTGTGTGTGAACACAGGGTGGCAGGGTGGCAAGACCAGTAGAACCATGCACAGAGGTTTGAGTGGGGTGGAATGCAATCCCAGTCAACCAGGGCTCATTCCAGTCGTGTTGTCATTATGGTTCTGATACAGAGGGAAGTTGACAGCCTTAGTTGGATGAACAATGGGTTTCGATGGAAGGTGGTGGCTCAAGGACATCAGAATCATGATGATAGCCAGATTGTCGCTGAATGTCAATTGGAGCTAGTTAGTAGCTGCTGAGCCCATCTACAAAGAACTGAGAAAGACTACAGGTTGGACCCCTGGCCTCAATGCTGATTGATTTGTGTATTAAGTGTAGCTGCTGGTGGCTGATTTTGGAAGTGTTGGCAGAGGCTGAGGAGAAGAGCATCCTTTGTCAGAGTAGTAGAAGGGGATGCTGAACTGAGTTACCCTGCAGAGAAACAGAGTGACCTAAAGGGAACTTGGGATAGCAAGTAGTTGAAGCCACATTATCCTGTGTGTCTCATTCGGTGGTAGATACAGGGCAGGGTGAATTCTGTGTAAGCCCATTTGCAGACCAAGTTCACCTGTGGAGGCTTGCGACAAGGATCATTTGTGGTAGACAGAAAATAATGATGTCATTTGCATCATCTGTGACAATACATGCATATGTGTGATGCATGACAAGCTCCAGTTAGGCTTATGTGAGACATAAGTAAAGGTCTCAGGTGCCTCAGCTAAGGGAGTTAATGGATGTTTTGTTGTCATTATATTGCTTAACAAGTGAATAATTGATGTAACCTATGAGTTAATAATTCTACTCCCCCTCCTAAACTAATTATACCAAGATTGAAATAAGTCACTGTGACATGTCTGTCACACTTGCAGTAAATTGGGACCAATTATATAGTATGTCATTGCAAGCATCTGGTGTCCTGATGACCTGTGCTGTGCTTGCATCACTTATTTTCTTGCAAGCAATGAGGTCCTATGTCGCTTGTATCTGAGCTGCATTGGAGAAAAGTCACTTGCATCAGGTGGCTGCAACTAGTGTTAAGTAGAAATGAGTGAAAAAGTGAGTTTTACAATGGTATAAGGGACAATAAGGTTACAATAATTTAATTTCCAGAGTTCACGCAGGCTGCCTTGCATGGTTTGGGTACTTTTGGATCAGACATTAAGATATATTCTGGTGTCAACACAACTGATGTATCAAAATTACACAGATGATCATTTGATCAGATGCATTTGATGGGAACTTTGCAAATGAACTCTGCAGATGCAGATGGCTTCTATGCAGAATTCTCCAGGCCCTATTCTCAGTCTTTGGAATAAGTTGTAGAAGGACTGAGGCAGCTGAGTAGAAAGTATGCTACTCATGTACTGTAACTACTGAGTGGCATTATTACATTGTTATCTAGAATAGGCACAATAAAATAGAAACAATAGCAAAATTAGAACAAAGTAGTTCTTGGTGGCATGCTCACATTGTATGTGTGCCAAAACTTTTGGCAGTAGAATCACCACTCTCAAATTACACAAGTTTGTATGCAGCCAATCTCACTTGGAACCCCCCCTGATGTGGTCCTTCTCCATCCTGGTGTTCTTCTGTCTTCATATTGATTACCTTACCATCAAGAGGAAAGTGCATTCAGCTCATTGGCAGTGCCCCAATGCCCCAATGTTTACAGTTCTTTCCTTCTAAGCCACCCCCACTAGATCATCCTCATCTGTGACATCCAAAGTGTCTTTGAACTTAGGTATCACCTCCTATTCCACATTTTGTGTTGCTGCAGAAGGAACAAGCCACATCAAATCACTATTGCAACTGTCCTGCATGGGCAGGGTGAATTGTGCATAGCAGTCATTTGCATCTGTGGAGATCATTTGCATACTGCACCGATCAAATGTATATTTCATGTATATATATATATCAATACACAACTTATTTGATGGAAATAAATACCAAAATGAGACTAGAAAGCCTCAGTGAACCTTCAATAGAATATATTTTGTCCTCAATAGCCTCAAAAATCTAATTTTCCCAATTTGGAATTATGATTTGGGGACAAGTCATGTAACACTAGTGTCGAAATGCTCCGCAACTGAGACACAAGTGTGACATATCTGTCACATTTGCGTCAGATTTCCTTATTTGGTAAATATATCAACTAAGTTTCTAAGTATTTTCTGCTCACTTTGTATCCCTGGATATTTAGTAAATAGCGTAGTATGCTTGTAATTGATTAACTTGTATATTATCAGTTCAGAAGCTCTTGGAGTACGCCCATATTGGGCCCAATACATATATTGTCACGCATACCTTAATGTCGCAAACACTTGCGTCGGGCTTGCGATCCGACTCCGCAAATGGGCCGACGCACAATTCTCCTGGCCCGTCCTGCACTGGTTGCATACCTCGGATCTTATTCTCTATGCTCATATCTCCCGACATGCATCGATCGACGGCTGCACTACTCTCATTGAAGCGCGGACGAGACCCGGACATCTGCTTAGCACGCTGCGGTGCACTTTGGCACAGTGTCTTACGATTACTCCCCAACTCCCTCTCTTTACCTATGATCAAAGGACAAGAGAGGTTGTGAAACCCCTTAATACGACTAAGAGCCACATTTCGCGGTGCCATATTAGACAACAGCCTTGATCACAACCATTGTGATACGCAGAGCAACCGTTTTCTCAACATTCGGTCAATAATCTGTAATTTCTTCTTCGTTCCCCCTGGTTGATTCAGCTCAAACTGGATTTAGGTGCGTATTTACGAGCTCGTTGGCACCAGGCAATGCTTTCAGTGGGCTTATACATCTGACCAAAGAGGGTGTACGTCAACGTATCTCATTGAAGTCAGACATTTGCGACCAAAGATAAGTCGGTACTACAAAGCCACTCTGATCCTCAGGCTGTGACGTACCGACACACAACATCCCCAAAGTTCCTGAAAGCCAGCAATATATGCTGTCATGCAGGAGATCACGAAATAACAGATAAATATCTGAATTCTAGGCCTTCTCGAAATAGGTAGCCTCCACCATCAGTTGGCATGTCGTGTGTTGGTCTGGCCTTATGTGGTCCTTATTCTCAGGCTAGGATGGCTCGTCGTTACTGAGTGTCTTTCAAACGCTTGTATGTCTCTCCCTCGGAAATACAGGATCGTCTACCCTTGGCCTGGATGAAGTTGTATAAGCGACGGGACGGCTGCTATCATCAGCAAAAAGGGATAATCGTCTCATACGCTCCAATGCATGACTTCCAACATCAATCGCGACGTCTATTTAAAGTTAAAAGGCGAAACGCTTACTAGTCTTCATCTAACAGCTGTTGCCACACATTTTATCTTTCTCTCATGTCTCTTTCACCCTTTCAATTGTAAGTCTAAGTCAGAATTACTTACTTGTTTCTTGTGCAATCGATTAACACCAGGACACATATGCCTTCTCGCAGCAGCTTTTCCTGTCTCGTTGTCCTTGGACATCTTCCTGCCGAATGATACTCCAATAGTGAAACAAAGCACCCAGATTTTTCTGCAGTGGCTTTCGGGAGACCCTGCTGAGTTCTATCTTGGTGTGCATCCGAACTTGGAGGGAATGTCCGACGTCCTGCCAGGATATTCGGATATACCGGTGAATCAGGTGGTGTGGAATTTCATGCAAGACAGAAATGGCACTATAACCTTCAATCTTATGGGGAAGTGTATAATGATGGCTTGAGTCGTCAAGCATGTCCCTCCATCGACAGATTACCGTATTCTCAAATGAATTCTCTTAGACCATATAGTTTTCTCGCATATAGCCATATTCATTTTCTTTCTGTTCTTTCTCGCATTTAGATAGCATCACTTACAGTCTGTACTACGTATTACGCCTGAGCCGGGTTGAGCATTGGCTCCCATTTTAGGACCAGTGCAAGAGCTCTTCACGTGCAAACACGTTTTGTTCGTCCCCCAAACCATTCGCCTGCACTGATTCCCTCGTTGCGCGAGATAGCATAGAAAATAGTATCCATGCATTTCTTCAAGTTGGTGCCAAAAGCACAAAATAGTCATGGGTTTTTGAAACAAATAATAGTAAAGTGATAGCATAACAAACATGTATTATGAAGCAGAAGAACGGGCAGTGACTCGATAATGTGTCCTGACAGAACTATCTGCATGTACAACAAAGAAGATAGATGGATGGAGTATTTCGCCTAGGGACTACTGACGAAGAAAGAGTCCGGTGGAGAGAGAATGGAGGAAAGAAATAGCATCGATGGATGTGTGATAAGGACTGAAAAGAGGTGCGAAAGGTTCTGTAAACGATCGCACTTGTGGATTAAGTGTACGATCCCGATGTCAGACCGTAGATCGCATTCGAATGATGGTCATAAGAGAAGTTCTCATCCGTCGTGCCGCCGTCTGACTGACGATTGTAGAATTTGTTCATGGAATAGTCGGGACTGGTATATTGGACGAAGCGATCGTTTGAGCAGTAAAATTGAGCCTGAGCGATGTCCGATGAATTACCGGGTGATACGCTCAAGTACATATCTTCTCCAAAGGGCGAAATGTAAACCACTTGGCTATAAGGGATGGATGGATGGGGACCGGGGGAGAAAACGGGCGCGGTGACTGGTGTAAGGTTCGCGTCCTGAGAAAAGGACGTGTCATTGGATGTGTATGAATCGTTGATAGTGACGTTGTAAAAGCCAATCGCTGCAGGATTGTGGGCAGGGTCGTTATTATCTGGCAAATATTGGTCCATCATGGTCCAGGATTCGGCAGAAAGGTGCACGTTATTGGTAGGGAGGTGATCACAAAGCCAAACTTGGCACGTGCAAAACTGTGTCATAGGCGTCTATAACCCAGGCGACATGAGCACTAGCTGTCGTAGGTAAAGTTGAGCAGCATACCCTTTGGACACACGCGACACATTGAGTTGGGGGATAGTGAAGGACTACCTCTGAAATGTAGTCAACATGCGTATGAATACCGTGTGCGCAAGTGGCGCAGATGTTCTGCGAGAAAGTGAGCACAGAAATGCGAGAAACGACGTATGGGTGCATACCGGGTCCGACAGAGACGACGCAAACGACGGACACTGACATTGGTGGACGTTGTCAGTGACCTGGACGCATCGTCCTCGGGATGGTGAGGGTGCAGAGGGCATTGCAAGTACTGGAGCCCAGTAAACTGTCGTTCATTTTGGTATTCCTACCACGTTAAATAGAACGAGGTGAATACAATAAAGGCCATAAAAGAACATCACCGATGACAGCATTTCCCAATTAGGTGGGCCAGATTAAGGCTCCTCAAATTGGGTTACGCTCATTGCCCTGATTAGATGGAAGCTAACCCCTTTGGGATCGTCCTGCAAGATTTAGGCAATGCTTCCGCATATGTAGCATTTGATTCTCATGCTTGTCAATGCAGGTCAGGGTCGGATGATGCAGAGGTGTGGCCCACGGTCCGACTCTCGAGTACGCCTCCAAACTGATTCCCTTCGGACGGGCATCAGTGTTCGAGGCGCCAGTCGTGTCCATCGCTACGGATACGAAAAGCGGACATCTATGAATGCACTCAGACGAGGAGGATAAGATCTTCATTTACAGTATTTGTGGAACACAGCAGGTAAACCATGAATTATCCAATTTTAAGCTGAATTCTATGCGTTCTCTAGCCTTTACCTCGCATTAATTTGCAGTGTACGGGTCGATTGCTACGTATACAGGATTCGGGATCATACATTCTCAGCAAGGGCTAGTCCGCGTAGTCCTGCTCCAGCAATAGAGCGCATATGCAGACGTTATCAACATGAAGCATACCTGATTGTTCCCCACAAGGAATCATCACCAACGGGGAGCCTTGCACCGACCAAAACAGCAGCAGTCATTGTAGGTGGCCTCCCCGGATCTCTTGTGATTTTGTCCATGCCATTCTCCTGTCATTATTTCCAAAGGATTACTATCGTAGGACGACTCGGGGACGTAGTGTTAATTGTTGTCTTTATTTATTGAATTTAGGCCAAGAAGGCTGTGTAAAGCAGTGTGGTGTCATGTAAATAACGTGGAACAGATATTCCGGCTCGCTGCCCATGCCTGTGGGTCGCTACTGATAGCAACGGCTACTAACCGGAGTTTGAACTGAGTTCGAAAACTTATGTAAGCAATTCTGCCGGTTCACTTGTGCAAGCCACTGTGGCCATCTCCCTATGTTTGCCCTATGTGATTACCTCAGTAATTATGTCTTTCAGCATCATAAATGGTACATACATACATACACATTTTTTTCAGAAACTTCCCTCAGGTAAAAACTGTTAGATTGCAGCCAATGTTACTCATTTCTGAGATGTTCTGAGAGCCTTCTATTATCTCAATGAAGCATTCCCCCTCTTGACCATTCAACATCGGTACATTGACACCACCTTTGATGCTACCTGAGGCACTCCTGGCAGCTGTGTCAGCTACAGGTGTCATATGTACAGTTGATGTACAGTCACTCCTGTGACTCATCAGTATTTTGAGGGGTGTAAAGACTCTAATTGCTCGCTGCCCTTCTGCAGAACCTAAGGCTTAGTTTACCCAAAAAAACCCCTTGAAAAAGGGGTTGTAACTGCTATTGCATCAAGCACCACGTGTATGAGCGCTGGGAGGGAAACAAAAGGTACTACTCATATCAGTCCTTTGCTGTCCATTGTACATATGTAGAATAAAGTGTCTGTTGCTTGTAGTGTCCACAGAAATTGTCTGTTAATGTCCATAAGTAAAGTCCAAAGTAGAAGTAGTCCAATGGGTGGGAGCACGAAATACAACAGATTCTCTGAAGGGTCGACAAGAACAACCATGAGTCACTTCTCTAAAACCAAAGTGCTTACCTGAAGGGTTGATGAGAGCTGTGATCTCTCTTGGATGCCTTCTAGGTAGATTAAATACTGTGATGTCCTGAGACTTTCAAGGTTTGATGTTAGACCATTGGGGATCTAGCTGGAACCATTAGCAATGTTCCTTAGACTGTTGGAGTCTTAGAGTGAAGACATGGTGATCAGGCTTAAGTGGCTGTCTAGTCCATGAAATTGCAAACGAGGCAATTAGAATGATGCAAGGGTCCTTGAGTTCTAAGGCGTAAGTTGGTATTTTATAACTTAGCTCGAAGCTGGTACAAGGTTTTACCAGCGATGAGCTGTCCTACTTAAATACAGGTCTCGTATACTACTGTTGTTTAGGATGTTTAGACCCGCCGGTGTTTACCAACAGAAGCAACCGGTGTAACATTCAAAGTCCATGGATATCATGGTTAGATGAAGAAAGGAGTGTTGGTGAAGGAGAGTAGCCTGGATGGGGCTCAAAGCTGGGGTTACCAGCGCTGTACTACTTGAGAATACCACTGGTCCACTATTTAAATGCCAGTCGACTGAGGCAGAGTGGAGTTAAGGGGCTGGTTGGTATGGAGAGTTCAAAGATAGTGCTGAGCAAGGGGAGGGGGGGTGGTTAGGGTTGAGTGGATAGTGGGTGGATGATAACGACGATGGGGTGGAAGGGTCGAAAAAGGGGTAAAAATCGTAACATCACCCCCCTTGTTAAGACAGTCGTCCCGACTGTCTATGCGTCTCTTGGTTACGATTTTTGTAGTCGGTAATGGCTTCTTGTGCGTGTTCGAGTAGGTCTTCTCGTACCCATTGGTTTTCTTCATCTCCATAGCCCTTCCACTTTGACTAAGTAGTCGGTTACGAGTTCGTGATGGTGGTTCTTCTTTCCTCGTACTCGTCGTGTGCGCTCGTTGACGATGGCTTCGACTTCGTATTCTTCTTCGTCGTTGATAATGTCTGGTGGTGGTGGTGGTTGTTTTTTGTTGGTTGGGGAATGTTGGGGGGGGTGTATGGTGTGAGGAGGTGCTTCGTTGAAGACGGGGTGGATGCGCCAGGTCGCTGGTAGTTTTAGTTTGTATGCTGATGCGCCGACTTTGGCGGTGATCGGGAATGGTCCTACTCGTTTGTCGTCGAGTTTCTTCTTTGGTCGTGGTAGGTGGAGGTTTGTGGCGTCTAGCCAGACCTTGTCTGGACTTTGTAGTCGATGGTTCTCCCTTTTTCGTGCGTCGTACTGTCTTCTTCATCTGTTCTGCCGCCTTCTCTCTAGTGCGGTGTGGGTTTCTTCGTGTATCTTTCTTCATTGAGGCGGCGAAGTCGTTGGCGGCGGGGTTTTCTGTGGTCGGTGGGTGTTGAGGTTGGTGATGCGTGGGTGTATTCCGTGGTTGACGAAGAATGGGCTTTTGCCGGTGGCGGAGTGGATGCGGTTGTTGTGTTGGAAGGCTGCTAGGGGTAGCCATTCTGGCCAGTCGTCTTGTCGATGGTTGATGAAGAGGCGTAGGTATTTTTCTACTTCTTGGTTGGCTCGTTCTGTCTGTCCATCGGTCTGTGGGTGGTAGGCGGTGGAGGGGTTTCCACGCGATGTCGAGGAGGTGGTATAGGTCGTTGATGAATTTGGAGACGAATTGGGGTCCTCGGTCGCTGATGACCTTTTGGGGCATGCCGTGGTGGGCGTATACGTGGTCTCGTAGTATTTTGGCCCATCCTTCCGATGATAGGTCGGTGGTGCAGGCGACTGGTATGATTTCTTTGGAGAATCGGTCGACGATGACGATGATGGCGTCTTAGCCGTTCGATTCTGGTAGGCCGGTGATCATGTCGACGCTGATGTGTGTCCATGGGGCGGTTGGGATTTCGTTTGGGTGAAGGGGCGTCGGTCTTGGCCTGCGTGATTGTCTTCGTGCGCTGGCAGACTTCGCATCCCTTGACGTATTTCTCGACGTCGTTCCCGAGTTTGGGCCACCAGTAGTTCCTCGTTGGACGAGTTCTTGGTCTTGGCGATTCCTGGGTGTCCGGCGGTGATGTGGTCATGGTGGTACGAGATTATCTCGCCTCGTAGGGTGGTGTCCGGGGTACGTATATCCTCCCGTCGTATTCGAGTAGGCCGTCTTCGCTCCTTGGTGATTCCTCGTTCATGGGACAGGGATTCTGCGATTCCCTTGTCCCACTTCTTCGAGTCCTTCGTTGCCTCTCGTATCCTTCTTCTCGACTTCTCTCCTTCGCTTGGCATATTGTCGAGGGATGCGGAAAAATAGTTGTCGGGGAGGACGTGGTTTCTTGGTTGTCGTCGGCTCCTTGGTCGTGGTCGGCTCGTCGGCTGAGGAGGTCGGCCTTTCGGTTCGCGGTGCCTGGTTTGTGGTGAAGGGTGAAGTGGTATTCGCCGAGTTCGGTGACCCATCGGGCTTGTCGTCGGTTGAGTTTCTGTGGTTGGCGGAAGTATTGGAGGTTCTGGTGGTCCGACCAGATTTCGAAGGTCTGTGCGGCGCCCATGAGGTAGTGTCTCCATTCGGCGAGGGCGAGCATGATGGCGAGTAGTTCCTTGTCGTAGATCTCGTAGTTGCGCTCGGTGACGGATAGCGCCTTTCGAGAGGAAGGCGACTGGTCTCCATGTCGTTCCTTGTTGTTGTGAGAGTACCGCTCCGATCGCTCCTTCGCTCGAGTCCGCCTCGATTCGGAACTTCCCTTCGTCGGTGGGTATCGCCAGGACGACGTCCTGGGCCAGTCCTTCTTCAGCTCCTCGAAACGCCTGCTGCTGCGCCGCTCCCCACATCCATGGCTCCTTCCCGGTCAGCTTCGTCATTGGTCGTACGATCTTGCTGTAGTCCTTGACGAATCGTCTATAGAAGTTGGTGAATCCGAGGAATGATTGCAGTTCCTTCTTCTTCGTCGGTGTCGGCCACTCCGTTACTCCCCGCGTCTTTACCTCGTCCATCCGTATCGATCCTTCGCTCACGATTACCCCCAGGTACTCCGTTTCCAGCGTCTCGAACTCGCACTTCTCGGCCTTGAGGTATAGCTTGTGTCGTCGGAGGGTGGTCAGGACTTGTCGGACAAGTCGTCGATGTTCGCCTCGGTCCTTTGACATGATCAGGATGTCGTCGAGGTAGATGGTTACCTTCCCAGTGGCGATGAGGTCCTTGAAGATGTCGTTCATCATCCACTGGAAGGTGGCCGGGGAGTTGGTTAGGCCGAAGAACATGACGGTGGGTTCGAATAGCCCTCGATTCGTGCGGAACGCCGCCTTCCACTCGTCCCCTTCCTTGATTCGCACGTTGTTATACCCCCATCGTACGTCGAGCTTGGTGAAGTATTTGGATCCCTTCAGCTTGTCCATGAGCTCCGAGATGAGTGGTAGTGGGTAGCGGTTCTTGATCGTCATCTCGTTGAGTTTGCGATAGTCTTGGACTGGTCGTAGCCTCCCATCCTTCTTTTTGACGAAGAAGAAGGGGGAGGCCATGGGGGACTTGCTGGGACGGATCCTCCCCGTGCGGAGGTTCTCGTCTAGGAAGTCGTCTAGTTCTGCCTGCTCCTTGGGGGAGAGGGGGTAGATTTTGCAGTCGAGGGTGGATTTAGCGTTTGGGATGAGTTCGATGGCATGGTCCCACGGTTTTCGGGGTGGTAGTTCGTCGAAGTTGTCCTTCGAGAATAGGTCGCGGAAGTCCCGGCACCATTCGGGGACCAGCTCTTCGAATGTCCGTTCTGGTTTCAACTCGTGGGCCTTCGCGGCCAAGTCGTTGGCGACGTGGGCGCGTAGTCGTATCTCCTCTGTCATTTCTACGGCCAGGATGGTGTCTCCTTCCTCCAGCTCCTCATCCCAGTGGTCTTCGTCAGCGTCTGGTAAGGTAAGGACCAGGCGGTTGCAGCGGCAGCGGCCGAATGTGATGCGCCCGGTTCCCCAGTCGATCAAGGGGTTGTGGCGTTTCAGCCAGTCGTGGCCGAGGAATAAGTCCTTGTCTCCTAGGTCCGTTACGGCCAGGTCGATTCGCTCGGTGTGGTCGCCGATCTTTAGGCGGAGTTCGACGTAGGCGGTGATTTCCCCGGCGCGGTTTCGGGTCCCGTCGGCGTTGAAGACTGGGATCGGGTGGGCGGTGGGTCGGGTGATCAGTTGGTGTTTGTCGACGAAGGCTCGGTTGATCGAGCTTCCGGTGCACCCGCTGTCGACGAGGGCGGTGGCTTCCAAGGGTCTGGGGTCGTTCCAGGGTTTCTAGTTGTACGGTGGTTATGAGGTCCTTCCCGCGGGATTGGGTGGCATGGATGTATCGTCGCGGGCCTCGGAGCTCTTCCAGCCACTCGAGCGCGGTTGACCGGTTCGACTTCCGAAGTTGTCGGACGAGGTCGTCGGTCACCTCCCGCTGTCGGGTCTTGTGGATCCAGTTGAAGAGGGTGCCCTTGGCTGCCGGGAGCGAGGCGTAAAGGCTTCGCCAGGTCCACTCGGCGCTCCAAGGTTTGAGCCATTCCGCTGGATCGTGCGGGTATTCGGGGGAGGCTTCCGGCTCGGGTGGGTGGTCGTCGCTTACGAGTCCTATGAGGTTGCCGGTGCGTCGGTCCCAGGACTGCATGGTCCAGTTGCCGTCCTGGTCGACGTGGTAGGGGAAGTGTGGTGATGGTATTGGTACCTTCGAGATGGAGGGTGGTGTCGTATGGGGCGTGCAGGCCCCCGTTCGGCCCCCTTCGCTAGTCGGGGTAGCGGTCTTCTTCTTGCTCGCTGGG
This sequence comes from Armillaria sp. CMW 4456, assembly GCA_028551335.1. Classification (NCBI taxonomy): domain Eukaryota; kingdom Fungi; phylum Basidiomycota; class Agaricomycetes; order Agaricales; family Physalacriaceae; genus Armillaria; species Armillaria sp. CMW 4456. The sequence goes on from JANDKJ010000138.1 coordinate 41,040, forward strand.
ACGTTTGCGACCGGTGGGGAGGGCTCCCAAGCTAACTCTTCTGCCGTGGTCGGGGTCACCTCGGCCGCGCCCTCGAAGGGTGATCGATCGGCCTTTGCCGAGGGCGCTTGTACGGTCCCTGTGACGGTCGCGGTGCGCTCTCTCGGCTTGGGCGGCGATCGTCCCTTCTGCGATTCTTTTGAGTTCTGAGTCGAATGGGGTATATTCGAATGCGCGGTAACTACAGGCGGTGCATAAGTACTATTACAGGTAGTCGACGACGTACTAGAACTAATTTCGTCCTTGGCCGATCGAGCGGAATCGCTCGCTCGTCGGCCTAATCTTTTACCTCCTCAATGCCGCTAGTCGAGGGCGTCTTCTCCTCGGCGGTGGAATATTCGTTTTCGAGTCGCTCGATAGCGGCCCGAATCTGCGCCTTCGAGCGCGGTGGTCGGTTGAATGGTTTCTTCGGCTTCGGGCATTCTCGTGCGAAGTGTCCCTTCTCGTTACAATTATAGCAGAGCCCGGCGTTGCGGGCCTTGACTCGGTCTACGTCCATCGGTTGTCCTCGCCCACCGTAGGTGGTCCCCGTCCCGGTCCGCTTGTCGGTGGTTGCGGGTGTCGTTGCCAGGGCGTTTCCTGGTCGTAGACGGGGTTGACCTGGTGGGGGGGGAGATCATGTCATCGACGACTCTCGAGCGTTGTCGGGATTCGTCTCCTTCGATAATGCGCTGCTTCCAATCATAGTATCCGTCGGGTATCAGGATCCCCATGTCGGTGATCCTGTTTCGCACCGTCTTTGGCACTCCCATCTTGAGCGCCATCGTCATCTGTCCCCGTTCTCCCACGTCGTGGATCTAGCTCGGCTTTCCTTCCGAGATCTTCCAACTTCAGGAAGTACTCTACCGCCGTTTCTACCCCGATGGTTCCACTTGAGCTCCGTCATCGCCTTGTGGTGTTTTTCTTTGACGGCGGGGTCTCCGAACTGTTTTCGCAGGGCGGCCTTGAAGTCGAGCCAGCGGGGGAATCGGTGATGCAGGCGGGAGCGGGAGAATAGCTGTTCTTGGATGCTGACCCACCAGTTCTTGGCACGTCCGGTCATGTGGGAGACTGCGAAGACGATCTTTTCCTGCGTCAGAGAAGAAGCCGGCGAAGGTTTGGTAGTAGAGTTCGCAGTCATTGATGAAGCGTCGGAGATCGTCGGATTCGCCTTTGAAGGGGTCGGGTTCTTTGACAAGGGTGGGTTTGACGTTTAGTCGCAGGTCGCCGGCGACCATCTCGGGCGCCGGGTTGTCGTTTGGCCAGTCGGGTGGTCCTCCAGGGGGTCCTGGGATGGAGGCCAGCTCGTCGCGGGCCGATGGGTGGGGGGAGCCTACGGGGGTGTCGCCGGGGACCCATCCTGGGGCGGCTCGGGTTTTGGTGGCTTTGGCGAGGGCGATTCGTAGTTCTTCTCGTGCCTTCTTGACGTTGGCCTGATTGATCTGGTCCTGTTCCCATGGTCCGATGGACCCGGACTTCTTCTTTTCCGGGGGCTTTGGGTCTACTCGGGCCTGGGCGGGGGGTTGGGTCTGTGATGGTCCTGCGGCCGCGGAGTCTGCCGCGGCAGTGAGGGTGATCTGGAAGGGGATTTCGTCGTTCGTATTTAGGGCGGCGGCGGCTCGTTCCTTGGCCCGGTTGATTAGGTTTCGGGTCCTAATCTCCTGGTCCCGGAACGTGATCCGCTTGCCGATTGGCTGGGAATTGTTGTACTTTCTTAGTCGCTGGTATTCGGCTACGGCGATGTCAAGATAAGCTTTCCAGGTTTCTTCTGCTGTTCTGGGTATAGGTAAGTCTGCTACTACTTTTGGCGGGGCGTTCTGTATGTACACTTCTACCTCGTCCCACCGGGGTTGTTCTGGTTTACTCGGAATCGGTGAGGTCGACCCGGGAGGAGGGGAACCCGAGGAAGAGCCCCTCAGTGGGGTCCAGTGGCCCCACCCATCGTGGGCTTCCGGGGTCGGAGGTCGGCTCGTCGGTAGGGGGAACGGATCCTCGCCCATTACCGGGGTCAGGGGTAGCGGGATGGGGGCTCGGGGGGATGGCGCTGGTAGAGGCTCGGGGTACGTCGACGATTGAGCGTATGCTGGCTTCGTCGTCTGCGATATGATTGGAAAGGGGAGGGTGGTGCTCTGTGGGTAAGGGGTCAGGGTTGGTAGCCACGAGGGGCTGGGTAGTTGTAGCGGGGGTGGCGAAGCGGCGGGACTCGTCAGTGCTGGAGTCGGTTTCCTCGGCCGGCCAGCGGGGTCGGCCTCGGGGCTCGCCGATGCGTATGTTCCTGACGAGGTTCGGCTCACTTGCGATGGTCGTCTGGCCGGGTAGGGGCGATAGCTCGTTGTAGTTGGGGGGGCGGATGGTGTCGGTAGAACGTCGTATGCCTGAGGGTCCTGCGATGGGCTGCTCGGGTCGCTGGCCCTCACCTCTCGTGCGTATCGCTGAGCGTCGGTTCCTTCTTGCTCGGGTGCGAGGGCGGCTCGGGGAGCTCGGGCGGAAGGCGGCGGCTCGGAATTGCATTGTTTCGAGAATCTCCTCCAGCGGAGTCGCTGGGAGGGGCTGGGAGGGGCTGGTTCGGTGGGGGGCCTGGCGGGTAGCGGTGGGTGGTGCTGATGGAACTGGCGCGGGAGCGGGCGGGGTAGGGCGTGGCTGGCCGGGGAGCAGGCGAGTCGGATCGAGACGTTGCTTCCACGTCCGGGATGACTTCTGGGTCCGGAGGGAGGTTCGGTCCTGCTCCTCGGACGTCGGGGCCAGGCCCTGCCCTGCGCGGGAAGATGACATAGAAACGATGGAATAGGCGGATGAAGGGGAGGAAGAAGCTGACGAGTACTAGGTAGTAGTACCAGATGATAAAGGCTAAGGCCAGGAGGCCGATGATGGCAGGGACGGTTAGGAGGGCGAGGTCTGAGTTCTGGGACATACGGTCTTTTCTTTCACGTCGAGCGTGTAAAGAAAAGAGGGTAGGGAAGCTTCGAGCTAATTGTTAGACCCAAACTTCACGTGACTCTAACAACAACAAACAACCGGTTACTTCGCGTTCGAGTATTCCCGGTGAGTTGTCTGCTAGCGCGAGAGCTGGGCTAAGTCCTTAGTTCTTAGCTTTTAGAGGGATTGAGTGTCAAGCGTAAGTTGGTATTTTATAACTTAGCTCGAAGCTGGTTTGTACCAGTGCGAGCGTCCTACTTAAATACATGGTTCGTATACTACTGTTGTCTATTGTATGGCGCCGGTGTTTGTCCTGCGAGAAGCGACCGGTGGGAGCAGGTGAGTGACAACGAATGGTAAGTACAAGCGAGAAGCCTAGATAGGGTGGGGAGCGAGCGAAGGTGGGGGTCAGGCGAACGAGTGAGTGGAGTTAAGCGCCAATTGAAGATAGGGGTCGAGCATGTGACGAGCGTGACGACGCGTGTGGTTAAATGTGATGACGAGTGTCTGGGGTTAAGGTCGAAATAGGGGTAAAAATCGTAACATTACCCCCTCGTTAAGACAGTCGTCCCGACTGTCATGAACCCTTACCTTGTTGGTTACGATTTAGGTAGTCGTTGATGGCTTCTTGCGCAACCCTAGAAGTAAGTCTAGGTGTACCCATTGGTTTTCTTCATCTTTGTATCCCTTCCACTTCACCAGGTAGTCATGTGAATACGTGATGGTTGGTACTTCTTTCCCCTACATATCGTCGAGATCGATGGTCGACGATGGCTTCGACCTCATATTCTTCCTCGTGTTGATGAATAAGGTGGTGGTGGTGGGTTTTTGTTTGGGAAGGGAATGATGGGGAGTGTATGGGGTTAGGAGGCTTCGTTGAAGACTGGGTGAATGCGCCAAACTGTTGGGAGCTTTGAAGTTTGTATGCCGAGGCGCCGATTTTGGCAGTGATGGGGAATGGTCCTACTTGTTTGTCATATGAGCTTCTTCTTTGGTCGGGGTAGGTGGAGGTTGGTTGTGTCTAGCCATACCTTGTCATGACTTTATAGTCAAGGCCCGTTTTTTCGTAGTCGTAGTCTTCTTCATCTTTCTGCTGCTTTCTAGGGCGGATGGGTTTCATCGTGGATCTTTTTCATGGAGGACAAAGTCATTGGCGGCCTTGTTTGGGTCATGTCGGTGGGTGTTGGAGGTAGCTATGCGGGGGTGTCGTTCCATAGTTGAAAGAATGGGCTTTTCCCAAGTGGAGTGGATGCATGGTTGTTGTGTTGGAAAGCTGCTAGGGGTAGCCATTCGGCCCAGTCGTCTTGTCGGAAGTTGATGAAGAGTAGTAGGTATTTTTCGACTTCTTGGTTGGCTCGTTCTGTCTGTCCATCGGTCTGTGGGTGGTAGGCGGTGGAGGGGTTGCCGGGATGTCGAGGATCTGTATAGGTCCTTGATGAATTCTGAGATGAATTGGGGTCCCTCAAGTCTGCTGATGACCTGTGTTGGCATGCCATGGTGTGCATATACGTGGTCTGAAGTATTTTGGCCCATCCTTTGATGATAGTTCTGTGGTGCATGCGACTGGTATGATTTCTTTGGAGAATCGGTCGACGATGAGGATGATGGCGTCATAGCCATTGGATTCTGGTAGGCCGGTGATCATGTCGACTGAGATGTGTGACCATGGCTCATGGTCGGGATAGTGTTTGGGTGTAGGGGCGTCGGTCTTGGCCTGTGTGATTGTCTTTGTTCGCTGGCAGACTTCGCATCCCTTGACGTAGGCTCTCGACGTCCTTTCCGCAGCTTTGGCCACCAGTAGTTCCTCTGGACTAAGTTCCCTTGGTCTTCTCGATCCCTGGGTGTCCTGCTGTGATGTGGTGTGTGTGAGGATGAGATGATCTCGCCTCGCAGATTGGTGTCTAGGGACATAGATCCTCCCGTCGTACCACACTAGTCCCATCTCTTGGTGATCCCTCGTTGGTGGGAGAGTGAGTCCGCGATTCCCTTGTCTGCCTTCAGTCCTTTGTCGCATCCCGTATCCTCTTCTCACTTCTTCCTCTGTTGGCATATTGTAGGCCCGGAAGAAGCGAAGTAGTTGTCTGGGAGGACAATCATTTCTTGATTGTTGTTGGCTCCCTGGTCATGGTTGGCGCATCAGCTTAAGAGGTCCACCTTCTGATTGGCTGTTCCCAGTTTGTGGTGTAGGGTGAAGTGATATTTTCCCAGCTTGGTGACCCAGTGGGCTTGTTGCCAGTTCAGCTTCTGGGGTTGTCGGAAGTACTGGAGGTTTTGGTGGTCCGACCAGACTTCGAATGTTTGTGTGGCACCCATGAGGTAGTGCCTCCATTCGGCGAGGGTGTGCATGATGGCAAGCAACTCCTTGTCATAGATTTCATAGTTTCGTTCAGTGGTGGAGAGCACCTTTGAGAGGAATGCAACTGGTTACCATAGTGTCCCTTGCTGTTGGGAAAGGACAGCTCCCATTGCCCCTTCGCTGGAGTCTGCTTCGACTTGAAATCTCCCTTCATCCATGGGTATCGCCAGTACCACATCCTTTGCAGGTCGCTTCTTCAGTTCTTCAAATGCTTGCTACTGTGCTGCCCCCCACATCCATGGCTCCTTCTTGGTAAGTTTCATCATTGGTCAGACTACCTTGCTGTAGTCCCTGATGAATCGTCTGTAGAAGTTGGTGAAGCTGAGGAAGGATTGAAGTTCCTTCTTCTTGGTTGGTGTTGGCCACTCGGTCACTCCCATGTCTTTACTGCATCCATCCGTATTGATCCTTCGCTGATGATCACCCCTAGGTACTCCGTCTCCAGCGTCTCAAACTCGCACTTCTCCGCCTTGAGGTATAGCTTGTGTCTGGCGAGGGTGGTCAGTACCTGTCGGACTAGCTGTCGGTGTTTGTTGCAGTCTCTTGACATGATGAGGATGTCGTTGAGATAGATGGTTACCTTCCCGGTGGCGATGAGGTCCTTGAAGATGTCGTTCATCATCCACTGGAAGGTGGCGGGAGAGTTGGTTAAGCCGAAGAACATGACGGTGGGTTCGAAGAGCCCATGGTTCGTTTGGAAGGCTGCCTTCCACTCGTCCCCTTCTTTGATGCGTACGTTATTATATCCCCATCGCACGTCGAGCTTGGTGAAGTATTTGGATCCCTTCAGCTTGTCCATGAGCTCCGAGATGAGTGGGAGCGGGTAGCGGTTCTTGATGGTCATCTCGTTGAGCTTGCGATAGTCCTGGACTGGTTGGAGCTTCCTGTCCTTCTTCTTGACGAAGAAGAAGGGGGAGGCCATGGGCGACTTGCTGGGCTGGATCCTTCCCAGAGGCAGAGGTTCTCGTCGAGGAACTTGTCCAGTTCCTCCTGTTCCTTGGGGTTGAGGGGGTAGATTTTGCAGTCGAGGGTGGATTTCATGCATTTGGGATGAGCTCGATGGCATGGTCCCAGGGCTTGCGGGGTGGTAGTTCGTCAAAGTTCTCCTTTGAGAATAGGTCACGGAAGTCCCGGCACCAGTTCGGGGACCATCTCTTTGAATGTCCTTTCTGGTTTCCCTTCACTGTGCTGCCTTAGCCGCCAAGTCATTGGCGATGTGGGCACGCAGGCGTATCTCCTCCGGTCATGTCTACTGGCCAGGATGGTTTCTCCCTCCTCCAGCTCCTTGTCCCATTGGTCTTCAGGTCTGCGTCTGGGAGGTGGAAGGTGGTTTGGTTGGCAGTGGCATCGTGCGAAGGTGATTGGCCCGGTCTTCCAGTTGATCAGGGGGTTGTGGTCGCATTCAGCCAGTCATGGCCGAGGAATAAGTCCTTGGTCCTAGGTCGGTGACGGCCAGGTCGATTCGCTCGCTGTGGTCACCGATCTTCATTCGGAGTTCGACGTACTGCGGTGATCTCCCCAGCACGGTTTCGGGTTCCATCGGCATTAAAGACTGGGATTGGGTGAGTGGTGGGTCAGGTGATTAGCTGATGCTTGTCAACAAAGGCCTTGTTGATCGAGCTTCCCAGTGCACCCGCTGTCGATCAGGGCAGTGGCAGTAAGGGTCTGTGGTTCTCCAGGGTTTTGAGCTGCACTTGTGGTGATGAGGTCCTTGCCATGGGATTGGGTGGCATGGATGTAGCGTCGGGGCTTCAAGTTCTTCCAGCCATTCGAGGGCGGTTGACCGGTCCGACGGCCTGGATGTGCTGAATGAGGTTGTCGGTTACCTCCCGCTGTCGGGTCTTGTGTACCCAGCAAGAGGGTGCCCTTGGCTGATGGGAGTGAGGTGTAGAGGGCTCGCCAGGTCCATTCGGCGCTCCAAGGTTTGAGCCATTTGTTGGGGTCGTGGGGGTATTGGGGTGAGGCTCCGGCTTCGGGTGGCTGGTGTCGCTTGAGTGGTGAGGTTGCAGATGCGTCATCCCCATGGTTTCATGGTCCAGTTTCCATTGCCATGTCCATGGTCATAGGGGAAGTGGGGTGAGGGTATGGGTACCGAGTTGGTGCAATGGGGGGAAGGGTGTCGTATGGGGCATGCAGGCCCCCGTTCGGCCCCCTTTGCTAGTTGGGGTAGTGGTCTTCTTCTTGTTTGCTGGGACATTTGTGACCGGTGGGGAGGGCTCCCATGCTAGCTCTTCTGATGAAGTTGGGGTCACTTCATCTGCGCCCTCATCAGAAGTGAGTCAGCGGTGCATTTGTGGGGGCTTCTGGTACGGTCCCAGGTGACGGATGGCGGCTTGCGCTCATCGTTTGGCTGAGATCTTCTTCTGCGATTCTTTTGGTGTTCTGGTTCGTGGGTCGATACTGGTATATTCGAATGTACAGGTACTACAGGCATGCATAAGTACTATTACAGGGCAGATGATGACGTACTAGAACTAATTTCGTCCATGGCCGATCGAGTGGAATCGCTCGCCTGTCGGCCTAATCTTTTACCTCCTCAATGCTGCTAGTCGATGGTGTCTTCTCATCTGCAGTGGAATATTCGTTCTCGAGTCGCTCGATGGCAGCCATTGCCCGAATCTGTTTCGAGCGCGGTGGTCGGTTAAAGGGTTTCTTCGGCTTCGGGCAGTCTTGACCGATGTGCCCCTTCTCGTTACAGTTGTAGCAGAGGCCGGCATTGCGGGCCTTTAACTCGATCTACATCCATTGGTTGTCCCTGCCCTCCGTAGGTCGTTCCCGTCCCGGTCCGCTTGATCGGTGGTTGCGGGTGTCGTTGCCGGGGCGTTTCCTGGTCGTAGACAGGGTTGGTCTGGTGGGGCGGGCGATCATGTCGTCAACGACTTTCGAGCGCTGTCGGGATTCGTCTCCCTCGATGACGCGCTGCTTCCAATCATAGTATCCGTTGGGTATCAGGATCCCCATATCGGTGATCCTGTTCCGGACCGAGCTTTGGCACTCCCATCTTGAGCGCCATCGTCATCTGTCCCCATTCTCCCACGTCGTGGATCTTGTGAAGCTCGGCCTTCCTTCCAGATCTTCCAACTTCTGGAAGTACTCCACCGCCGTTTCTGATTCCGATGTTCCACTTGAGTTTCGGGTCATCGCCTTGTGGTGTTTTTCTTTGACGGCGGGATCTCCGATTCGTTCGCTCTCCTACTGGTCTTTCGCCAGGGCGGCCTTGAAGTCGAGCCAGCGGGGGAATCAGTGGTGCAGGCGGGAACGTGAGAATAGTTGTTCCTGGATACTGACCCACCAGTTCTTGGCTCATCCGGTCATGTGGGAGACTGCGAAGACGATCTTTCCTGCGTCAGAGAAGAAGCTGGCGAAGGTTTGGTAGTAGAGTTCGCAGTTGGTTTATGAATCGAATCGGAGGAATGAGGTGTTGGCTAGGAGACTGACCTTTGAAGGGGTCAGGGGTTTTGACGAGGATGGGTTTTACGTTTAATCAAAGGTCGCCAGCCAGCATCTCTGGTGCTGGGTTGTCGCTGGGCCAGTGGTCGGAGGGAAAGTCCTGGAGCCAGGTGGTCCAGGATGAGGCTCGTTTGTGAGGCTCGTCACGAGCATGATGGATGGAGGTAGAGCGTAAACGGGGGGTCGGAGAGTATCACCTGGAGGCTTGGGCCAGCCTGGTGCTGGTTGGGTGTGGGTGGCTTTGACGAGTGCAAGGCAGAGTGCTTCCTGTGCCTTTCACACATTCTGTTGGTTAATCTGGTCTCGTTCCCAGGTGCCAATCGATCCTCAGAATGGTGGTCCGGGTCTGGAGGGGCTCTTTCCTGGTTCTTTCTTCTCGACCCCTGGTGATAGGGGTGGTTGGGGGTGTGATGGTCCCATGGCTTCTGGTCCTGCTGCAGCATGGAGGGTGATGCAGAAAGGGATTCGTGCTTCTTGATTGATGAGGTGAGCAGCTCGTTCCTTGGCTCGGTTGAGTAGCCCTCATGTCATAAGGTTTTGGTCCTGGATTGCTGATCATTCTCTGATTGGCAATGTAGTCACATACTGTTGCAAATATTGGTATTTGACTGCAGCTATATCAAGATATTGATCCCATGTCCCTTCCATGGTCATGGGAACCTGTAGCTCTCTCTCTTTGATTGGTTCAGCATTAGCTATGTATACTTCGATGTCATTGTACTCAGGTACTTCCAAACTACTCCTCAAACTCAGTGTTCTCAACTTGTGACAAGGGGAACCTGTAGGCCAGGTGGTGTTGAATGGTTTGGGGGTACACACCAGCTCCACTGGTGTCAGAG